>JAJPUD010016574.1:0-33689 GCA_023553655.1 Myrmecobius fasciatus
GTATTACTGTCTATTTCTCCTTGCATCTCTCTTAACTTCTCCTCTAGGAATTTGGATGCTATACCACTTGGTGCATATATGTTAAGTATTGATACTGCTTTATTGTCTATGGAACCCTTTAGTAAAATGTAGTTTCCTTCTTTATCTCTTTTAATTAGGTCTATTTTTGTTTTTACTTGATCTGAGATAAGGATTGCTACCCCTGCCTTTCTTTGTTCACCTGAAGCATAGAAGATTCTGCTCCAGCCCTTTACCTTCACTCTGTATGTATCTCTATGTTTTAGATGTGTTTCTTGTAAACAACATATTGTAGGATTCTGGCTTTTAATCCAGTCTGCTACCCGCTTCTGTTTTATTGGAGAGTTCATCCCATTCACATTGACAGTTAAAATAACTATATCTGTATTCCCTGCCATCTTATTTACTCAGAGTTATGATTTTCTCTTCCCTTTCCCCTCTCTCCCTTCCCCCCTCCCCAATACTTTGCTCTTGATGACCACCTCCCATCAATAATCCTCCTCCCTTTAGAGTCCCTCCCTCCCCTTTATACCTTTCCCCTAATCCTTCTATTATTTTATCCCTTTCCTTTTCTCCCCTCCCTCCTACCTTCTCACAAGTAGGGTCAGACCTTTTATAAAGATAAAACTTTGACTAAGAGATTTCAGAGGTTAGCTAGCTCAATACCTTCATTTAACAAGGGGAAAAAGACAGTAACTTGCTTCTGTTCATATGGTTAGTGGTGTTGTGCCACAGTTGCCCTGTCTCAGTTTCCCTAAGTTGCTGTTTCAGTTTCCCTTAATTGTTCTGCCCAAAAATAACAATCTCCCTCCTTCTGACCATCAGAAATAATTGGACTCACATTCCAAAGGAGTCATAAAACCTCCAGATGGCCAGCCTGGACATACCCTTTATCTTTTGGATTCATACTTACTGTCTTCCTTTCCTAGTTTCTGTCTCAGGCATCCTTTACACCCTACCCATCAGAATTGAATTTATAGTTTCCTTGGACACCACATGTGCTTAGCTGTTCCCATGAGTTCTTTGTCTCTCTGGGCTATGGAGACTATAAAACCCATGATGCCCCAAGATGGGTGCTGGATACTTTGTGACATTAGTCCTATTCAATCGGCTGTCATGTCTGTCAGTCTAACGCTCTGAGCTAGACCTGCCTGAGATCCAATCGGCTAACATGTCTGTGTGTCTAAACTCACAATGGACTGTGTGCTTTGAGACATGAGTCCCAGCAGTTCTTAATCCATAGCTATGGATTCTGAATTCTAAATTAACATCAATAAAGTATTACCTAATTTCCAATGTGTGATACTGCCTCAGTTTCTCCCTGAGCATTACAGTGGCAGTAAGGATTATCAGTTGTAAGAACACAGTTTGTTCTTAATACAAAAGCCATTTTTTTTAAGTTAGAGGAATGATGTTGATTTTGAGTACAACTGATGAGGTGTGAGAAAAGGGGTGAAGGGACCCCCTTTGGCCAGTCACAGGCTTTATGGAAGAATCCATGGACCCCAAGAAATAAGGTGAGAAGTTTATGGCAAAATAGGTTTATTATAGCAGAGAAGCAGCTTTATCTTAGCGGGATAGTTCCAAAAGGGGAGAAGTAAAAGTGGGTTATTAACAAGGTGGGTTTAAACTGAGCAGCAGCTCAGTGAGCTTTTTCTCTTGTAGGAATCAGCAAAGATTGGGGTTCAGAGTCATCCTTTTATTTTCCTTCTAAGGCTTTAGGCTGGGAAGATTAAGGGCTAGTTTCTATAGAGGGTGGTGATTATGCCCTAGGCCAAGATTTCTGATTGAATTGGTAGAGATCTTGAAGTTTCCTTATGAATAGGTATGTGGGGCTCCTCCTATCTCAACAGGAGGGTTTTTGAGCCTTCCCCCCACAATCAGGGGACACACAATCAAGAACACAATTTACATCACAACTACGACTATTGTTCCACTACAGTCTTTTCTGTATTTAGCATTCTAAGTCATTGAATTTTTGCTCATTCTACCCTTTTGGTAGAATCATGAAATCTTATATAATTATTTTACCTACATTTAAGACAAAAAAGAAATAAATGTAGAATTGAACAATATAGAGATTTAAATAATCTCTAAGGGATTTGAGGTTAAAGGATATTGCTTTTTCATCTTCTCCTTTGCTGCAAATACTAAGTACAGTCTTTGCAAAGAGGTGTTTATTTGTTGACTGATTAAATACCCTGTATTAAGTGCAAGAGTTTTCTTTTAATGGTTAATGTTTCAATAATACCAGTATCTTCCTTCATCAAATAATATCTGAAGACCTTTAATTCTGGGTTTCCCATTTTAAGAAAGATGTAATTAACTTGAAAAGCATGCAGAAGAGAGATAATAGGAGATTAAAGAAACTCAATTCATTATATATGGATTAATTGAAGGAATGGAGGATATTTGTGCTTGAGTAGAGAATACTTTAGAGTGGAGCTTTATCATCATCATCATCATCACCATCATCATCATCATCATTATTGTTTTTAATATTTGGACAGATCTCATGTTGAAAAAGGATTTACATTGTTTAGTTCCATAGGAGAGAATTAGGAGCAATGAGTGAGTATTTGAGAAGGCAATCTAGACTTGATATAATGAAAACAGTTTCAACAATTGTATTGTTTTTTTCTACTGGGCCTATATCCCAAAGAGATCTTAGAGGAGGGAAAGGGCCCTACTTGTGCAAGAATGTTTGTGGCAGCCCTTTTTGTGGTGGCTAGAAACTGGAAACTGAAGGGATGCCCATCAATTGGAGAGTGGATGAATAAATTATGGTATATGAATGGAATATTATTGCTCTGTAAGAAACGACCAGCAGGACGATTTCAGAGAGGCCTGGAGAGACTTGCATGAACTGATGCTGAGTGAAACGAGCAGAACCAGGAGATTATCATACACAGCAACAACAGTATTACATGATGATCAATTCTGATGGACATGGCTCTCTGCAATAAAGAATTGTCTCAAACCAGTTCCAATTGTTCACTGAAGAAAACCATATACACCCAGAGAGAGGGAAATGAAATATGTACCACAATGTAACATTTTCATGATCTCTATTGACATTTGTTTGCATTGTGTTGCCTTTCTCGGATTCTTTTTTTTTTCTTGTAGATAGGATTTTTCTTGCATAACTTCTCAAGCATTTCAACATTATTAGCATGTAGTGGACTTCCTGCCATCTAGGGGAGGGGAGGGGACTGGGGGTAAAATTTGTAATGGAAAGCTTTGTAAAGATCAATGTTGGGGAACTACCCATACATATGTTATACAAATAAAAAGCTTTAATAAAAAAAAAACAAACAAACAATTGTATTGTTTCACTGTTTTTCATTCATGTCTGAGTCTTCATGACCCTATTCATAGTTTTCTTGGCAGAGATACTAGAATGGTTCTACAATTTATTTTACAAATAAGGAAATTGAAACAAACAGGGCTGACTCCCAGAATCATACAGCTAGTAAACATCTCAGGTTAGATTTGAGCACAAGGAGATGAATTTTCCCCATTCCAGGTCTAGCACTATATCTGCTGAGTCACTGAGATACTCCCTCCTATCAATTGAAGTCTTACAAAAGTTGAATAAGCTGATTTGGAGAGCACTGAATTGTCTCAAGTTTGTTCTTTCATTGTTTTTTGTTCTCAAAGAGGAAGGCAACATCAAGATGTTGTCATAACTTGCAAATGAATTGGATTCAAGTGAGGAAGGATTTGCACAATCATTGATCTCATTCTCTCATTAGGAACTATTTGGATCCAGTGATAAGATATAGATCAGGGTGACTAGAAATGGTTTTGGATTCAGTGGGAGACCTTGATCTTAGCTAGATGAAGGACCATGCCTAAGTGTGAAGGGGCAGGTTGATTCTCTGAAAGCTCCCACAGCTGTGAATCATAACACACTTGAAGGAATTTTAAATCAACCTTTACTGATGCAGATGTTGCTTCTGAATTGGGAATGAAATAAATGGGAGGCAAGAGGGAAAAGGAGAGAGGTCACAGAACTCAATTGTCTCTCAGTCTCTTTGTATCATTATCATCCTCTCACATAAAGGGATCTATTTTGCTAGTTAGAATTAGATTCCCTAGCAGCTACTAACAGGTTGCTCCCATAACAGGCTATGGTGAAGAGAGGATTTTGCTACTCTCTGTATTTTTTCAACATTCAATTTTAATTTATTAGCTTATGATTTATATTGTTTATTTAAAAATTATGGATAGTTGACAAATGGGCTAGTGAATGTAACCTATAAATTCAGAGTGACGGCAAATAAACTAAATGATATAAATACATGTGTGTTTTGGAAGAAAAAGAAACCTCTGTCTTGAGGAAGCATCTCTTTATCTCTGGGCCAGACCCACAATATCTCATTTGATATAAATGCTCTATAAGAAATGTCTACAATCTTTGTTTCATCGGTAAGATTTATTATTTATTAGGCATAAAATTTGATATTTTCTTTCACATTATTGTAGGAAAAGAAAACCTAAAATGATAGCCATAGGTTATTTTTTTGTCATATAATTGACAGTAATGTCCTTAATTTGAAACAATAGGGAAATAAGTACCATGACAGAATTAACCTCTTAGGATTAATATATACAATGTGTTATATATATATAAATATATAAAACATACAACAATATTATATACAGACAACAATCTGTTGTCTATATCAGAATGTTTATGCTAATTAATTTTTTTTCCATAGACTACATTAGTAAATAAATTTTTGCTAGCTTTTTTACCAAAGGGCTATGTTCTTTTCCTCATCCTACTCATTTACTTCTATACCATTTCTAATGGATCTTATGTGCCTACATGCAGGTTTTGGAAGCATCAGATGTCATCAGACATTGGGTGAAAAGTATTCCAGTGTGAGACCCAAGTCCTTTCTCCTTCCCTAATAAATTGAGTCAAATATTCCCTGGCAGAAGACAAAACTGTCTTCAGATTTGACTTAACACAACTTTCTGGTCAACTAAAGTCATACAGCAAATAAAGTCCAAGTCACATGTAATATATGCTTCTAAGAGTTGGTGAATTTCTGAAGACCATGAGAATTCTTTACCATATCTCGATCTAATAATCAGGTGTATTTCCATATGGAGATAATAGAGGCCTGGTCCAGAGAAGTTAATTGTCACAATATCCTTGTGGCATATTCTTACTGTCTTAGGGAAAAGTAATTCTCTTTTTGTTAATTGTTCAATGAAATACCTAATTTCATCCCAAAACCTGTTGCACCTGAATATAAAGATTGTTTGATGTATTTAACCAATATTGAATTGCTTGCTTTCTAGAGGAGAGAGGAAGGAAGGAGATAAATCTGGAACACAAGATTTTGCCAAAGTAAATGTTGAATACTATGTTTGCATGTATTTGAAAAAAAAAAAAAAAAACAAAAGTTTCTTTTTCAAAGAAAGATTGCTTGCATTAGAACTCCCTCGGACAGAAGTACAGAGTGTCAAAAAGTATTATATACTAATTATATCCAAAGCAGTGGCAATACAAAGAAACAATATTTTTAAAGCCACTCTCTTAAAGAAGATTTCTCTTTTATTTAAATGAACTAGGAAATAAGTAGGTGATAATTTCATGTTCACTATTTTTACTGGATACTATTTAGAGTATTTATTATATTTGGCTTTGGGAAACATATATTAAGAATGTGATTTATAAGCTGGGGAGGATGCAGGTGAGGATCATCAGAATTTTGAATGGTTTGAAGAGCAAGAAATATGAAGTAACTAGAGACGCTTAGCTTCAAAAAAGGAAGACATCACAAGTGAATAGCTTTCTTCAAACTATGAAGGAATAATACATGGAAAAGATTAGATTTGAGACATCAAATTGGTAGTAGATAAAGTTGGACTTGGAATCAATGAGAGTTAAGTTCTAATCCTGCCTCAGACTTACCAGCTGTGTGATTTTTGGACAAGTCACTTAATGATTTTCACCTTCAGTTTTCTCTTCTCTAAAATGAGGATAATAATAGCATTTAGCTCACAAGGTTGTTTTGAGGTTCTTGAACTAATTCATGTAAAACACTTGTAAATTCAAAATAATCTATAAATACTAGCAATTAGCTATTCTTGTTGTTTTTCATACCCCTCCCCTCAAAAAAAAAAGACACTACTAGAAGCAATCGAGAGAGTTGAAAAGAAATTTAGCTTTGTTATATATAAAGAGAAACTTGAAACATGAGTTATCTAAAAGTGGATTAAGCTGTCTTGGCATATCATCCATTCCCTGCCACAATATAAAATCTAAGTGTGGGTTATGTTACAGAAGAAAGTATTGTTGAGATATTGGTTGGACTGGATAACTTCTCCAGTTTCTCCAAATTTTGAGGTTCTATTTTTTCTACAAAGAAGTGTCATAACCTATAATAATGTAAGACAACTTTCTGCTATGTAATAATTTTACATCTCAGTATTAGACAGAAAATAGATATTCAATCAATATTGCTTATTTCTTGAATATTACATCATGGCACTCTGAAATGACAGTAAGCATATTGTTAGTCATTCAACATCAGCTTAGTGGCAACAATTCATTAAAATAATGAACCAGGTCTACTAGTCTTCAACAATAGTTCATTCACATTAGAATAAAATTTCATAATTACTTTTTTTCCATGAATAGTATGTAAATCAATAAAGGGCAGAGCCTCAGGCCAACTCATTTATTTATTCCTTTACTATTTACTTAGTTTGCTTTACACAGAAAAAGCATTACTGCTGATCTACATATTTAATACAATATTGTTGAGTTTTTCTCATTGCTAACTAAATTAAAAACTGTTTTCAAAATAAAAACAAGCTGTCTCCTACTTTAACATTGTATCCAAATCAATTTATATGATGAAAAAATATTTTTTTATTTAGCAAAATTCTGAATACTGGGAAAGCAAACAACAAACAAAAATAAAAATGAAACAAACAAAAAAGCTATGCATATAGGTGAATATTGCCTGAGCATTTAACAGGCTTTAAAAATTAATTGTAAATCAAATAATATTTTGAAAACACAACATCCCAGATACCAACAGCACAATGAGAAACTCAATACAAGAATCATCCAAAGAGACTCATCCACAGGGAGTATCTGTCACTCACAGTTCTAACCCAGCATAACACTGTCTTCTGCTGATATCAATATTTTACTCCTTGATGGCTGTGAAGTCTCTGCCTTTTCTATACTATGTTCACTAAGTCTGCTTCTCACTGGGCATGACATCTCTGTTGAGTACCCTAATCCATTTAACTCACTAGGCTTGATTCCACTAGATTCAGTGTTTATGGTGCTTGACTGGGCTTGACACAGGATCTTCACTGATGAGTTGTTACTGGTCTTGAAATCTTGGATGGGCTTTCTCCTTGCTCCTTTAGCATGAGAATACAGTGGCTACAATCTTCCTGATAAAAGCAGACTGACAGCTCTTTTGTTAGGGTCATGACAGCCAAATAAAATTAAAAAAAAAAAATCCAGGCATGTTGTCTTTAGTTTAAGATAAGGTTTTTCTTTTTGAATCTCTCTGTCTGAAAAGCAAAGCTATTTCAAATAATTATGCAACTTGTGTTTACTCACTATCACCTATTTCAAAATCCTCTCTGGTTTAGTCACAGATGAATTAGAGCTAAGAAACTTAAAGAGGGAAGGTCAGTGTTCTCTACATACCTATCCCACAATCATTTTGTCTATCATCCTTTTCCTTTACCCTGCTTTCTTTGGCTTTGTATTTGGTCTGCAAAAACCTCAGGTTCCCTACTATTTTCACTATTTTCTTCAAAGTATATTATGGTTATACTCTGAAAGTTGTCTAAAAAATCTTCTATGCTCTGCTATAATAAGGAACTATATTTGATATCATCTTAGTTCTTGTCTCAAAGTATATCCCAATACCAGAACTTCTCTGGCCTAAGCCAGGATCATACCCACAATACAAAGTAAGCCTTCAATTTGCATATGCATTTATGTGTTTATATGTGTATGTATATGCACACACATTTGCATGTATGCTTATATAAATATAGACACATATATGCATATGTATATATAAATATAGACACACAGAAACATACAAACTTTCCAAATGATCTTTGATCTTGATTTAAGTATTCCCTACAATGATGGAAAGCACAATCCATCTGTGTCAGATAATACCATTTGGCTTTTGTTTTTGTGCTTCCATGAGTTAACCATAGCAGACCCCCCTAAGTTACTAGAGAGAGAAAGAGGGAGAGAGAGAAAAAAGAAGAGAAGTAAAGAAAAAAGAAAGAAAAAATGAATGAGAAAACACACACAAAATCCTACCAGTTATTCTGGTTACATTTTCAACCTTGAAAAATCAATCAGCAGGGACTTCTAGAGCACACAAGCAACAAAATAGCAGAAAAGACTTTTTTGGATCCCAGCAATCTCTAATACTTCTCTAAAACAGAAATTATGCACCAGAGATATAGCAATTTCACCTGTTTTCATAATCTATGGCATTCAGAATCCAAAAAAAGTTTCAACAACATAAGAATTGAGGCTCATTGACCCTGAGCTTACTCAGTAACACTACCACAACACACTAATAAACCCAAGGACACAACAGATCTATCAAAAAAAAAATAAATGTTATGCTGTGTTCACAAAAATGAAACTATTTTTGCACTTCATTCACCCTTCAATTTTCCTGGTGCCAGAGAGGATCTCTCCCTCAGGTCTATACTGTAGAAGTTTATTTGGGGCTTGATAACCACCTTAGTCACAGGGCTTCAGGAACAGAAGTTTCCTAGGGGCCACAATCCAGAAACAACCATGCTACAAGAGGAAAAACTGATCAAACTGCTGATTCCTGCAGGCTCTTACTTTTTGGTGGTAAGTGAGAGAGCTAAGGAACAGAGGGAATAGGATAGGGCAACAGCATAGAATTCCCTGTGTTTGGGGAACTAAGCAGTACTCTTTCAAACCTAGAAGAAAAAGAATAAATATTGTCAAATGAGGGGAAATGATGCAATATTTGATGAGACAAAGGACTCTAGAATTTGAGAACAGTGAGGAGGTACAATATACAATTCCTGCATAGTTTAAAAAAAGAAATGAGAATTATGAAGGCAAAATTTATATCCTCCTAAGCAAAATTAATAAGCAGAATTTAAAAACAACAATAAAAAGAAAAACAAAAACTCAATCTACTAATTTTCAATGGTAAATCCTGTAAAAACAAACAAAAACCACAAAAAGAAAAAAAAAGAACAATAGTTTCAGGATGGCAATAAACAAAAGTAAAGTACCACTTTGAAAAAGAGAAGCAAAAAACAAAAATTCTATAAACAAATACTCACTACTCAAGCAACATACAGATATTGAAGACAGAATGAAGACAATCTCTTTTTTGTTTTTGTTTTTTCTCTTTCTTATTATTATTTACTTTTATTAAAGCTTTTTATTTTCAAAATATATGTATAGATAATTTTCAGCATTGATCCTTGAAAAATCTTGTCTTCCAAAATTTTTTCCTTCCCTTTCCCCCACCCCTTCTCCTAGATGGGAAGTAATTCTATATATATATATATATATATATATATATATATATATATTAAGTATGCAATTTTTCTATACAAATTTCCACAATTACTATGCTGTTCAATAAAAATCTAATCAAAAATGGAAAAAATGAGAAATAAAAGAAAATTCAAGGAAACAACAATAAAAAAGTGAAAACACTAGGTTGTCATCCATACCCAGTCCCCACAGTCCTCTCTCTAAGTGCAGATGGCTCTCTTCACCACAATACCCTTGAAACTGGCCTGAGTCACCTTGCACTTGAAAAGAGCCATGAAGTACCAGAAACCTCATAGAAAAAACTATAAAACAAAAACAACAACAAAAAAAAATCTTTAAAATCATAATGAAAGAATAAATAGAATAAAATCACCCAGAATTTCTTTCCAAACATAGAAAATAAAGAAGTAGATTCAAGCTTTCTCACAATTATACATCACAAGTAATCTAGATTTTTTATCAGAAAACTGGCCCCATCCTAGTTAATAAATTACTGTTTCGGTGGGTGGAGCGAAAACGTGACTCTCTGCGTCCTACTCCGATCTTCTCTCAAATCAACAATAAAATAAGCCTCTGAACTGATCTTCAAGTCAACAAATCCAGAAATATTTGGACACTGCTTGCTGATATCTCTAAAGAACTTGATATCAGGTTTGTCTAACTCGGCCAGAGGGATAAACAGTGGTGTAGGCCAGAAGTGAGGGTGGGACTAAGCTCAACCTGGCAGAAACTCCAAACTCCAAACACCTGGAGTTTATCTGAGGCACTCGAGACACTCTGCCCTGATTGGGGGCAGGTATTCTGGCAGACATGCCTTCTTTAAGGAGTAATTCGGGCTTAGTCCAAGCCCCCACCAGCCCAGCATCTTAAGTTAATTCGCCTAAGTGCCGCAGGGCAAAGAACTTCAGCCGCTGTTTTTTTTCGAGCCTTAAAGAGACATCCATGCTGTCTAAAAAAAAAAAAAATGAAGAAGCAAAAGAGAGTTCTCACCATAGACAGCTTTTATCGAGAGAAAGAAGGGATGACCCCAGATCCTGAGTTCCTTTAGACAAAATTCCAGAGGAAGTTATTAAGGACCATCACTGGTCACTTTTTCAAAAGGCCTTTCTGGAAGATTGCATAAAGAATCTCAAAAGAGAGCTGGAGAATAAATGTGAAAATAAACTGAAATAAGTGCAAGAAGAATATAATGCCCTGCAAAAGAGATATGAAAAAGACACCAATTTATTAAAAAATAAAATTAGTGAAGTGGAAAAAGAGTGCAATGAACAAAAAAATTCAATTGGCCAGTTACAAAAAGAGCTTAAAAAGGTAACTGAAGAAAACAACATTTTAAAAATAGGAATTGAACAAATGCAAGCCAATGACTGAATAAGACTTCAAGAATCAGTCAAACAAAAACCAAAAAAAATGAAAAATTGGAAGAAAATATGAAATATCTCCTAGTAAAAACAACTGACTTGGAAAATAGATCTAGGAGAGACAATCTAAGGATTATTGAACTTCCTGAAAGCCATGATGAAAAAAAGAATCTAAACACTATCTTCCAGGAAATCCTGCAAGAAAACTGCCCTGAGATTGTAGAATCAGAAGGCAAAATCACAATTGAAAGAATTCACTGATCACCTCCTGAAAGAGACCCCAAAATTAAAACCCCAAGGAATATTGTGGCTAAATTTCAGGACTATAGCACCAAGGAAAAGATTCTGCTAGCAGCTAGAAAGAAAAAATTCAAATACCGAGGATCAATAATTAGAATCACACATGATCTGTCAGCCTCTACATTGAAGGATTGAAGGGCCTGGAACCAGATATTCCGAAGGGCAAAGGAACTTGGATTACAACCAAGAATAACCTATCCAGCTAGAATGAGCATAATCCTCCAGGGAAGAAGATGGTCATTCAATGATATAGGTGAATTTCACCTATTTCTAATGAAAAGACCAGATCTGAACAAAAAATTCGACATCCAAACACAGAACTCAGGAGATGCATAAAAAGGTAAAAAGGAAAGGACTCTTGAAAACTTTATTTCTACTATGGGGATACTTAAAGTTTGGGGGTATAATTAACTAGATATTACTTTGATAATATGAAGAAGAGAACTAGAGGGGGAAAGGTTGCCATACTGGGGAAGAGAGGGAAAAAATATGAAAAAATAAGATCTAAAAAAAAAAAAGAGGAGGTAAAAACAAGGTAAAACCTTTTGTAGAGGCAAAGAAAACAATATAATTGAGAGAAAGAGGGGAGGGAGATGAGCATTGTGTAATTCTTACTCTCATCAGGTTGGGCTCTAAAAGTGTACATCAGACACTTGATTTCACATAGAAACCTGTCTGTTGCTAGAGGGAAGTGGGAAGGAAAGGAGGAAAAGAAAGGGATAAACTAATAGAAGGGAATATAGAAGAATCAGGGGAAAGGAGTAAAAACAGGGGCAGGGAATCTAAAGGGTGGAGTATTGTTTGGGGGAGGGGGTCATCAAAAGCAAAGTACTGAGGAGGAGGGAAGGGAGAAAGGGAAAAGAAAAGGGGAAACATAACTTGGGTAAATAAGATGGCAGGAAATAAAGAATTAGTTATTCTAACTGTGAATGTGAATGGGATGAACTCTCCCATAAAGCAGAAGCAGATAGCAGACTGGATTAAAAACCAGAATCTCACAACATATTGTCTACAAGAAAGACATATAAAACATAGTGACACATATAGGATGAAGGTAAAAGGCTGGAGCAGAACCTATTAGGCTTCAGGTGAACAAAAAAAAAGCAGGGGTAGCAATCCTTATCACGTAAACTAAAAGCGAAGATAGAGCTAATCAAAAGAGATAAGGAAGGAAACTATATATTTTTTTTTAAATTTTATTTTTTTTAATTTTATTTGCATAACATATGTGTGGGTAATTCTTCAACAGTAACCCTTACATAGCTTTCCGTTCAAAATACAACCAGACTACAGTGATTTATTAAAGAAATAATTTGTTATTGTCAAGTGGGATTTAAATCAGACATGCAAGGATTTCTTAGTTTTAAGGAAAAGATCAACATAATTTTTGTTTAGTTTCAAAGGTATGCTACAATCTGTATTAAGTCAGTGTTACTTCTTTCTCTGGGGATAGATAGGATTTGCCATCACAAATCTTTATCCTTCAGAGTTATCCTATATCATTGTATTGCTAATAATAACTAAGTTGTTTACAGCTGATCATCTTACAATATTACAAGATGATTGGTGGATTCTTTCAGTTTCTCTTATCTCTCCTTCTAGAATATCAGGGGAGTTTTTCTTGATAATTTCTTGAAAGAACATGTGTAGGGTCTTTTTTATGTTTTTATCATGGTTTCAGGGAGTTCAATAATTTTTAAGCCATCTGTCCTGGATCTTTTTCCAGATCAGTTTTGTTTGTTTGTTTTTCAGCAAGATATATCATAAGTTTTCTTTTTCTTATTCTTTTCATTCATTTGGTTTGCTTTTATTGTTTCTTGATTTCTCATGAAGTAATTTGCTTACATTTGTCCAATGTTAAGTTTTTTTTGTTTATTTGTTTTTTGGCTGAGGAAATTGGGGTTAAGAGACTTGTCCAGGGTCACATAAATAGGAAGTGTTAAGTGTCTGAGACG
Organism: Myrmecobius fasciatus; assembly: GCA_023553655.1. NCBI lineage: Eukaryota > Metazoa > Chordata > Mammalia > Dasyuromorphia > Myrmecobiidae > Myrmecobius > Myrmecobius fasciatus. The sequence goes on from JAJPUD010016574.1 coordinate 13,206, forward strand.
AGATTGGAACTCAGGTCCTCCTGACTTCAGGGCTGGTTCTCTATCCACTGTGTCACCTAGCTGCCCCTCAATGTTAAGTTTTAAGAAATCATTTTCTTCAGTAAACTTTTGTGCTTCCTTTTCCATTTGTCTAATTCAACTTTTAAAGAAGTTGTTTTCTTCAATGGACACACCCTCCTATTTGGCCAATTTTGCCTTTTAAGATAGTCTTCTGTCCATTGTTTTTTTTGTTTTTTTTTTTAATTTTTTTTATACATCTTTTACCATTTAGTCTATTCTGTTTTTTTTAATGTTATTTTCTTCATTATTTTTTAAAATGTTTCTTCCTTACTAAGCTAGTGATATGTTTTTTCATGATTGTCTTATATTATTCTCATTTCTCTTACCAATTTTCCCTTTACCTTTCTTATTTTATTTTCAAAATCTTTTTGAACTCTTCCATGGCCTAAGACCAATTCATATTTTTCTTGAAGGCTTTGGATAAGGAGCTTTGATTTTAATATCTTCTGAGTGTCTGTTTTGATCTTCCTTGTCACTATAATAACCTCCTATAGTCAGAATTTTTCTGTTGTTTGCTCATTTTCCTAGCTTATTACCCGACTTTCAACTTTTTGTTAAAGTAGGGCTCTCCTTTCGGGTGAAGGGTGCATTGTCCTAAGCTTTAGGGTTTTTGTGCAGTTGTTGTCAGGTATCCTTCTAGAAATCTATAAGTTTTCCGTTCTTCCAAGTTGGTATGATCTAAGAAGAGGATTGTTTACTACTCTTCTGATCTGTGTTCTAGTCTGTGAGTGACAACAAACACTATTTTCTGCTCTGGAACTGTGATGAGGATATATTCTCTACTGTAGCCACGAACTCTGGTGTGTTACTGCTCCTTCTTGCCCTACAACTGTCATTCAGGACTGTGACCATGATCTGAGTATGGACAAAGCAACAGAATACTGTCTCAGTACCAGCAAAGAGACCCCTATAATCTCTTTCTTATCAATTGTTTGACTCTCTTATTGTCTGTGGACTGAGAGCTTAGATGTCACCACTTCCACTGCTGATTCAGTGACTCCCAAAGCCTACTCTTGGTTTGCTGGGGCTAGAGTTGTGCTTGCTCTGGTCTGCACTGGACTGGCCTCCACTCTCACATAGGCCTGACAAAACCTTTCATCTGTCTTTGGTGTCTGTGGGATGAGAGGCGTGGAAATTGCCACTCTTGCCCCTGATTCAGTCACCTTAAGTCCTAATCTTGGTTTTCTGGGATTGTAACTATGTTTTGTCAACTGAGCTAGACTGAGCTCTAAACTCACTCTGGTGCAACAAATTTTTCCTGTGCATCATCTAAGTTGTCTTTGCTTATAAAATTGTTTCACTCTGTCTTTTTGTGGGTTCTGCTACTCTAGAATTTGTTTAGAGTCATTATTTAAAAGCATTTGGAGATATTTGGGGGACAGCTCACAAAGTCCTTACCTTTGCTCTGCCATCTTGGCTCTGCCTCTTCAACATATAAATTTAAAATGGAATAAATTTTTTTCTAAATTTATAAGGAAACAAGAGCGTAATAAAATATGATAAGGAGGGAGTATAGGAAGATGTGTGATTAACAGAATGGGATAAAAAGGGAACATATACATATTATGTGTATATATACATACTGTACATATATATACACATATAAGTATGTCATATAATATATATATATATATACTTATATATATATACTGTGTGTGTGTTTTGAAGGCTAAAAAAAAGTCTTCTAAATTCTTCTAGAAATAAGAGAGAAAAGGAAAAAGGGAAAAGATAAGAGAGAGATTCTTTGGGATGGGGGTGATATAAGTTAAATTACAGGAGGGCAAGTAAGGGCATAGAAGTAAAACATAGGAATAAGAAATAAAACATACATACAAACATAATATAAATCAGGAGTAGAATTTATTGGGTTAAAAAAAGCATGGGTAGTAATCATAATTTCAGCCAAAGTTAAAGATTAAACAGATTTAATCAAAAGAGAAAAATGGAGAAACTATTCTATGACCGCTATATTAATCAATATTGTTTTAGATTATTTAAAATAACTGGGCAGAATAAGATTGGAATACTGTTGTGGTATAGGAAATGATGATATGGTGAATTTAGAAAAAAATATGAAATATTTTGTACTTAGGGAAGAAGATATTATTCACCTTCAGAGAAACAGAGCACAAACAAGCATAGTATGGTCTTACATAGATGTTTATGAATGTATGCATGTGTGGGATTATATATATATATATATGTGTGTGTGTATATATATATATGCACATTTATTTCTGTATGTGTGTATATATATATATATAAAACACAGATATATTTAAATACATATGCAAATGCATTCAATTTATATGCGTGTATAAATGTATAAATATATTCGTATTTAATTGTAACCTTCTGGAGGGGAGGGGGAAAAGAATAAAGTAAAAAGTATACAGCAGAAAACAAAAGGAAACAAAGGAAAGGACAGCTCTGAACATAATGTGTAATATTTAATTTATAGGCTTTTTTGAAATGGAAATTTATTGCTTCATAATTTGAATGTAGTATGCATAAGTCAGCCTTCTTCCTTCTCTTTATTTTGCATTTACGTTTTAAATAAAGAAATATATTTAAAAACATATTTCAAAAAATCCAACTTTAAGTTTTATCTCATGAAAATTAGCAAAATTTCAAAAAAAGAGAGATAACATTCAATGCTGGAGAGGCTGTGGTGAGATGCATTGATGCATTCTTGGTTGAGCTATGGATTACTACAACTATTTTGGAAAGCAATTTGGAATTATTAAAATAAAGTCAATAAAATGCCCATTCTCTCTGAACCAGAGACATTATTCCTAGATGTATACTCCTAAGAAAGCCATCAATAAGGGGGAAAAATATATATTCTCCTAAATATATATAGTAACACTTTAAAAAAAATAGCTTAAGTGTTGGGAGAAAAAATAGATGCCTGTCAGTTGATGAATGATTAAACAAACTAGTATATAAGTACAATGGAATATTACTTTGCCCTAAGAAAGTTTAGCCTGGAAAAAGAGTAAACTTGGTGGAAGCAATTATAACTATTTTCATAAACTTGAAGTTCTTTCATGCAGAGAGGGATTATATCCAACCAATCACTCTATAAATTAATAATAATATTTATTACATATAATACACATACATATGTAATATCTATTATGTGCCAAACACTTTATGAACCACGGAGAGCATAAAAAAGAGAAAGCAAGTTCCTATCCTCAAGGAATTTAATATTCAGTGGATTGAAACAGTGTATGAAAAGACTGAGCTCTTGGGTATGATGGAGGAAAACAGAGGAAAACCGCCAAATGGAAACAGAGATGATTGAGATTTTGGGAAGAGCTCCCTACTCTCTAATCAGAAGGAGGGGCTCTAGGATTGAAATGATTTTGGGTATATGCCATAGCTACAATAATGTAAATGGAAACAGTGCCACATAGCATTTGTACTTAGATTAAATCCAGTGAACAAATGTTGATTCCAGAGAAAAGATAGTGAAACATTTCTTTCTTTTAAAAGAGGATGGGGCCTTTTACATGCAAATAGATGGGGGCAGCTAGGTGGTGCAGTGGATAGAGCACCAGCCCTGAAGTCAGGAGGATTTGAGTTCAAATCTGGTCTCAGACACTTAACATGTCCTAGCTGTGTGACCCTGGGCAAGTCACTCATCCTCAATTGCCTCAGCAAAAAGCAAAAAAAAAAGTAAATACATGTAAATAAATGATGCTTTTCAGTGAAGCACCTTTCTCAAAGTTATAGAAGTAGGAAGAAAAGCAGGAGCTCAAACATTGCTTTTTGACTCCTAGTCCCTTTGTCGGTTTCATTATCTGGACAAAATTTTCTAGAGTAAACAAATGATTGAGGCAAGAAGCACAGAATTACAGGAACTGATGTTAATTACAATCCTGGATGGCTAAGTTGTTTTAGTTTTTTAAATTGCAGGGAGCACAGAAAGCATAACAAATTCTTCAGTGCCCAGAGTACTAGGTGTAGGATGAAATGTGGAGAGGCTGCTCACAAACCTTGAATGCCTGCGGAATTTACTGCTATATTCTTCTCTGTCATTTAAAATTCCATCTGCTAACTTAGTAATGAGAATAAGTATTTAACCCCCTTTCAAGGAGGCATCTCCAAAGAGAAAACAGTTAATATGGTTAGCCAGAAATTGGGAAAACACTATCCAATTAATATGATTGAATGTGCTCCTCAAGATCTGTAAAGGAGGGATTGTGGGGAAAGAAAGTATCCAAAGAAAACTTCATGGGACCTAGGGCAAATTTATGGCAAAATCATCAAATTATTCTATCTCAATATCTGTTAGTATAGAGTACATTGAGAAATAAGCCTGGAAATCTGAGAAAGATAACTCTCAGAAGGCAACCTGTTAAAAAGTCATCCTGGAAGATCACTGTAATTACAAATACATATTTAATTTTTAGAATGTAGCTTCAAGCTTCCAATTGATAAACAGCTATTTCTTTGCAGTTTACCATGTTAGAGAAAAGTGGATAGAATTCTTCCATGTGTAGTTGAAGTGAGGGGTTTACTATATCCCAGGATATACTGTCACTATTAGGAATGTGAAAGAAATTATGATCTAGCTCAAGAAATTACTAAATGAGGAAGACAATATATTATCAGCCACTTGCAGATGGATGCCATCTCCTGATGCTAGAAGATTCTGTCAACTGAATACTCCAAAGCCTTGTCATATAAAGTAAAGATAAAGAACTCCCAACATTTGAAAACAGGACTTTAATTGAAGTGTTATTGTTAGCTTTATTATAGAAGAATCTAAATTTATGTCTTTGTGAAAAGAGAGAGTATATCAATTATTTGAATGTTGTAAAGATTATACTTGCCTATTGTAAGCTATAATAGAATCTATTACTAGATTCTAGTAACAATACTAATTATTTCTAAATTCTAGTATCAGTATTAGTCAAATACAAGATTCTTCTGATCTTGTATTCAAATACTATAGAAAGAGCTAGACTGTTAAAATTAGATACAGGGGACAATTTGCTTCTGTGTTAGATTAGCTCTGTACAACCTGTGCCTTATTTTACTTATCTTGGTATCATTGTAATTATATATATTTATCATTTAAAAAAAATAGTTGAAGGTTTATAGGTATGGAATGTTATATATGCTATCAATTGCAGTTGCTGTGCTTATTTGGTTTAATTTCACTCATTTCTTTTGTTGTTGTTGCAAAGCAAGGTACTAGGGGGTTGCATTTTAGAAAATAATTGCTCTAGGGGCAGCTAAGTGGGGCAGTGGATAGAGCACCAGCCCTGAAGTCAGGAAGACCTGAGTTCAAATCTGGCCTCAGACACTTAACACATCCTAGCTGTGTAACCTTGGGCAAATCACTTAACCCCAATTGCTTCAGGAAAAAAAAAAAGAAAATAATTCCTCTACTTAAAACAATTTTAAAATATATATAGTAATAAGACTTTTAAAGAGATCAAATTATTATTAATAACCATAACTAGTATTTATATAATGTTCTCAAATATCCTCTCATTATATTCTCTTAATAGCCCTGATAGATATAGCTATTATTATCCTCTTTCTATAGATGAGAAAGTTGAGGTTAACAGAAGCTGAGTGATTAACCTAGAGTCTCATGACTAAATAAAGGTCTGAAGCTGAAGTTGAACACAAGTCTTCCTGACTCCAAGCTCACTATTCTATCCACTGAGCGATATAGCTGATGATATTTCTAATAGATAGGGCAGAGAGGAGTCTTGCATAAATTGGGAAGCTTGGATAAGCTGATAACAAAGATCATTTCTAATTCTTAGACTCTTTGAAACCAGTCCTGTATGTTTGAACATGTGTCTAGTAAAATACAATTATGCATATAGAAGTCAAGCTTGATCAATGTGACAAAAACACTTTTGGTAAATTAAAAAAGAGTGACCAAATGCATGAGCACAATTCCAAGAGAATGCCTAAAGCATCCAAAATATTTATCATGCTTCTCAAATGTACAAAAGACATTTTCCCCAAGAACACATAAATAGTCTTTTTTTTTTTTGTTTTGTTGTTCTTGTTGTTCAATTGCTTTTTTAGAAAAAGATCTTGGTAACAGTTTCCTACATGTTGAGATGGTATGATTGGTCACACAATTACTCTAATCTGATTAAAAAATAAATGTTTGTTGCTTGGCTTCTGTTAGCCTAGGGAGCAGTAGTTCTTCTCATCCTGGGTCATTCTAAGGATGATGCATTTTATTGGCACATCTCATGTTAAAATTCTGCAGTAGTCTTATCTTCATGGCATAGATGGCTGGTAAAGTTGCATATTGTGTTGATTGATCTCACACATATCTTGGGAGTTTGTTTATGTTTGGCAGCGAGTGGTTTTATAACACTTCACATCAACACTATTAACTAAAATTCCTGGTGTTCATTTGCAATTAAAGTTACAGATCTCATTCTAAGGCTGGTTATTTTTTTTTCCCCAAAATTGTGGATGGTGTTTTTAAAGAGCCACACTTTGTACCATCTTGTACACCTATAAAAGACATAATTGTTTCCATAAAAAGGAGTTCATACAAGAAAATAGATGACATTTGACTTTAAGTGGGGTCCAGAAGAAGTATAATTCTGTGAAATAATTATTAATTAATTATTATTATTAAATTATTATTAAATATTTATTAATCTCCTGAAATTTTTCCTGGGAAGATACACAAAATACATATCACCAAATCCAATAAAAGATTAACAACTTGCATTGTCTTCATGTAGTGTGACAGTATAGCGTTAACATTTGTGATTTCAGGGCAGCTAGGTGGTACAGTGGATAGAGCACCAGCCCTGAAATCAGGAGGACCTGAGTTCAAATCTGGTCTCAGACACAGAACACTTCCTAGTTGTGTGACCCTGGCAAGTCACTTAACCCCAACTGCCTCAGCCAAAAAAAAAAAAAAAAAATCTCTTAGGGGCAGCTAGATGGCGCAAGTGGATAGAGCACCAGCCCTGAAGTCAGGAAGACCTGAGTTCAAATCTGGTCTCAGACACTTAACATTTCCTGGCTGTGTGACCTTGGGCAAGTCACTTATCCCCAATTGCCTCAGCAAAAAGCAAAAAAAAAAAAAAAAATTTGTGATTTCAGCAGTGTCTTGTATAACCTGGAAGCTTGATAAATGTTTATTGAATTATTTCTCAAAGACATTGTTACCACATTTATACCATGACATTTTGTCCTGTATTTTCCATCAATAGAAAATAAAAGAGCATTTACTTAAGAAAATACATACTTTCCTAACAGGGAATAATTTTCTCAGGAGAGGGTAAGTAAATAGGTTGTAGCCAGGAAAGGATGACACTGATATCCTAGGTCTAAGTGATTGAGAGGATTATGGTAATAGTGGGTGGTAGTAGGAAAGTTTAAAAGAGGAATGGGTTTGGGGAATAGATAAAGAGTTTTGTTTTGGACATTAAATTTATGAAAGCGAAAATGTTAAGGGGAAGGTAAATCAATAGTATCAAATGACTTAAATCAAGTAGGATGAGGATTGAGAAAAGGCCATTAGATATGACAATTAAGAGATTGGTAACTTTGGGGAGGGCACATTCAATTGAATGATGAGATTGAAAGTAGATTGCAGGCGTTTTAAGAAAGACAACAGAGAGGAAAATAATTGAGGACAGTTGGAAGGAATGATATAAAAAGGTAGAGGGTTTTTTCTGTCTATTTCTATTTTCTTTTGTTTATAGGATGGAGGACACATAGAAATGGTTTTAGGCAGCACTGAAAGATTCAATAGATAGGGAGATATTAAGGATTATTAGAGAAAGTGAGTTCAATTTGCTACAAATGAGAGAAAGAGATGAAATCAAGGGGATTTATAAAGAGACATTTTTGCAAAGAAGGCCACCTTTTCATCTGAGACAGATGCATACATAGAGATAGTAAATAAAGATTTCTGAGTGATATGAGATTTTTTAAAAAAGAGAATTAAATTGAAAGCTCTGTTGAAAGGCCTTTGTTTTTCAGTTTGAGATGAGATGCTCAATTTGGGTGGAGGAAAGAAGGGATATGATGCCATGGTAGAAATGAGAAGGGTTTTGATAGTTTTATGTAGAATTGGATAAAAAGTAGAGAAGAGAGAAAAGCAAGAATTGCTGTACAGCATGGAAAACTCATTTGAGATTAAATAACAAAACTGTAATACACCTAATCATAATAATTTTGTGATTTTCTCTAGCTTTTTTAAAGCAGCATGTCCATAGGAATGAAAGAGACATATATTGGATATATAATCCAGGAATGAAATTTGACAGGGCACAATAGTGAAGGGACAAGGGAGCATAATATTCAGAAAAATAGACTACTGTAGAGTTCAACTGGTTCACTGAGGGATTGAGATATGGTAGAGAAGAAATTGTATACTTTCTGGCAGAGGAGTGATGGCCTAGAAAACAACTAAGAGGTAAGGAATAGAGATCATAATGGATAAAAAGATATTGTAAAGCTGAAGAAAAGATTGAACAATTGAGATCAGATAAAACATTTGACATTCATGAGCATGGAAGTAAAAAAAAAACCTGTGGTGAGCTCAAGATAAAGAATATAACTATCTCTTTGTTATCATCTGAGGCAAAGTGGAAGAATAGTTCGTGAGACTTGAAAGGATTGAGTTAGGGTATTGGAGGAAATACAACTATATATTTTGATGTTCCATAACATGAGGATAGGAATTAGAGGGGAATGACTGAGCAAGGCACTGAATTCATTGAGAAAAAAAGGAGAATGTTTTAGATGGGAAACAGGAGGAGTGGGTAGAAATAGATAATGGATAGGGGGATTCATATTGGGGTGTAGTTTGGATAGCATGAACTTTAGCAGAGGAGTAGTTGTTGAATGATAATTGTAGAAAACAGTTAAATTTAACCTGTATTGGCAAGAAAAAGTAGACATAGCTAAGGTAGCAAAAGAAAATCAGATCTTAATAAGTGTCAAAAGATAGAAGGAATGAGAAAGTAAAGCTTGTTAATTATGTGACAGCTTTTCCAGAGACCAGAGCAGGAGGAGTAAACAGAATTTGGACCAGTATATTAAAGCCTTAGATTGAGATGAGTGAGAAGAAAGGAGTGGACAGTGAGGAATATAGAATGATGTTTAAACATGATTAGGCGATATTCAGAATCACTGGGATGGGTATATGTGGAAGGGAGAAATATAAGTTACCCATGAAGGAATATGTCAGGCAGAGTAACAGTGGTTAGAGAGAGATCTGAAGAAGAAACAAAATGCAACTCAAGACATATACACTCAGATGCTACTTTGAAAAACTAATGCTCCATAGCAAGAATAAATTATTTTTTTAGGAATGCTTATACTTCAATCTAAATTTCTTCAAAATGATACTATTATAGAAATGCTGATACAACCTAATCTATAAACATTTTTGCTTTCAGAAACCTCTCACATCTTCATGTCTGTAACCTAAAACACACTTCCCCCCAGTTATTCAATTTGTAAAACAGTTACATAATATTAATTAATCTCAGGAAGTTAGGTTTGGGTTTATCCTATTTAAATATATAAACATAAATATAGATATAGATATATAAAAACCACAAAAATATTTTTCAAAATAATGGTAACCAGATTAACTCTTCTTTTGTCAGTTCCTTCTGCCCTTTTAGATTATTGCTCTAGGCTATGTTTAGGAATACTTTACTATGTTTAGGAACAGTATACTATTGTTAATGCTGATTTTCCTAGAAAAGTTTTTTTTTTTATTAGTATGAGTCAATGATAATGCTAAATTGGCTGTAAATTTTTCCATGTTATTCTAAAAGTGCTTTAATTTTTCTTTGTAGAGGAAAAAAAAGTCAGAGATTGGTATTTAGAGCAAAAAGAGGATGAAAAAATGAATTCACTCTTCTACCCCTGACTTTTTAGATAAGGAAAATGGAGCCCTGAGAGATTAGGTGAATGGCCAGCACTCATAGAGGCAGTCTGACAGAAAGGATTCAGATCCAAATCCACTTACTCTTTCTTCTATACTATGTGGTGTTATCTATTATAGAAAAAAATTTGATTACTAGTAAATACCAAAGTTCTCAATGGTTCAACAGTATGAAATCACTAATGGTTTTGGCAACAGGAAGGCAAAAATAATATTGGAATATCTATCTGGTGACTTGAAACTAGACTTTATCTGACTTCCATCATGTGCTTTTTCCCATCCCTAAGTATCTAGCTGCCCCCATAATTTTTTTTTATAATTATACCTTTTTGTTTTTCAAAATACATGAAGAGACAATTTTCAATATTCACCTATGCAATTTTTCTCCCCCTCTCCTCACCTTCCGTCTTCTCTAGATAGCAAACAATCCAATATAGGCTAAATGTGAACAGTTTTTCTAAACATATTTCCACATTTGTCATGCTGTACAGGAAAAATCAGATCAAAAAGGAAAAAAAATGATTAAAAAAAAACCCAAGTAGCAAACAACAACAACAAAGGTGAAAATACTATGTTATCATCAAACTTCAGTCCCCGTAGCCTTCTCTCTGGATGCAGAAAGCTCTCTCCATCACAATTCTAAGGAATTCTGCCTCCATAGTTTAAAAGAGAGAGAGTTGCTGAGACAATTCATATTTCTGTTGTCAATATTGTCAACTGATTTTTGCAATTGACTTTTGATATATGGCTACCTTTGAAGATCAAAGTTAGGGCAAGAGAAGCAACAGCAAAAGATATTTAATTTTGTTTCATGGTCCAACTATTTTTCATAAACATGTTTTTACCTCACATTTACTAAGATAATAGAAACAACAAATTACTCATTAGTCTTAAGAAAAATTGCATTATCTTTCTGTTAGAAATGTTTCAGTCGTTTCCTCTGCCAAATAAAGCAGATTTATTAGCCACCCTAAATACTAGGATGTGCCCAAATACACTATTTTTAAATGGTCCTGGTTGAGCAAATTTAGAATGGTGTAGACTTAATAGGTGGGTGAATATTTGACTTTTAACAGTCTGAGTTCTTAGCCATATTCTACAAGCACTTTGTATTCACCACCCTTTCAGATCTGTGGTTACTTTTACTAGCTCTGGAGAGATTTATTTGAAGATTGCCACTTTAACAGTTGAAAAGCTGATCCTCTAATATGACATGAAATACTAATATGTTGAGTAACAAAGAGAAGGTGGCAAAATCACAGAATGTCAGGTCTCTAAAAGATCATAATTTTCCAAATTTTAGGTAACTTTGCCCTGTGTTGACCCAAAATTTGGATTTGTATCACATTGGACCCATTCATTGTTTTAATTCTGCCTTTTGGAGTCACCTAGCAAAAATTTGATTTTTTAAAATTACACTTTATAGTTATTTGAAGACATAGTAGATTCTCTTCTTCTAGATAATAGTAGATTCTCTTCTTCTAGATAAATAGTTAAAAAAAAAAAAAAAAAACATCACTACCTTTCCTGGTGAAATTTAGAAAAGTACTATTTAGAGGTAAAGGATGATGCACTAGATAAAGCCCTGGATCTGGAGTGAAGGAGTCCCAAGTTCCAAATGGTTTCAGAAACTTACTAGTCATCTGATATTATCTTTTCCTTTACTCCTCTCACAAATAATACATTGGCTCTTCTCTTTGCCAAGACCAATCCTTCAACATGCACAATTTATCCCATCCTATCCTCTCTCCTCCACCAAAAAGCATTCTCTATCAACAACACTTTCTCCCTTTTCTTTAGTCTCTCCCTGTGTTTTGGACTCTTAGTTATTGCCTTCAAACCTACCTGTATCTCCCCCAAATCCTCGTTTGATCCATCCAAATCTGATAATTATCCTTCCATGTTTATATTCCCTTTTGTGGTTAAACTTCTGGAGAAAATAATTTATTATAGGTGCTTCTACTTCCTCTCCTTTTCTTCTCTTTTAAAATTCTAAGATCTAGTTTCCAGCCTCATCATTCAACCAAAATTGTTCTCTCTAAAGTTTCCAGTGATCTTTTAGGAGCCAAATACAGTTTTCATCTTTTTTGACCTCTCTACACCTATTGATCCTGTCCTCTCCTTGATACTTTCTTTATTTTTCTCAAGGCTCTCCTTGAAACTCTATTCTTTTCAAGGCTCCTACCTAACTAATTGTCCTTACTTAGTTTCCTTTGCTGTATTTTTATCCAGATCATGCCCAATAACTGTGTATATCCCACAGAATTCTGACCTGGAACCTCTTCTCCCTCTCTACTATTTCATTTGATGATTTTATAAGCTGTCATGGATTTAATTTTCCTCTTGATTCTAATGATTCTCACATATAGTTATCTAGCACTAATCTCTGTTAATTTTGTATTTCACATCTTTAATTGCCTATTAATCATTTTGAATTGAATATAGACATCTTAAACTCAGTGTGTTTAAACTGCTCTCATTATATTCCTCCCTTGCCCCTTAGCCAAGCCCTCTCTGATTGCAAAATTCTTTAGTATTGTCAAGGATACCACCATCTTCCCAGACCACCAGTCTTGATACTTGTGTCATCTTTAAGTCCTTATTCTCTCTAACCCTCCTCCCACCATGATTCAATTCAATTCACATTTATTAAATACCTATCATGTGCCAGGTGTGATGCTAAGCAATGGGGATACAAATAAGAACAAAAAAAAGACAGCTCCTGCCCTCAAAGAACTTATAATCTAATGAAGATACACAACACACAAAAGGAAGTTAAAAAAGGGAGTGGAGAGGGACACTAGGGAGAAGCCAACTTGGGGCATGTTGTTTTGTGGTCTCAGCAAAGCAGAGCTGCTAAAAGGAAGTGGAAAGTGGAGAGTTATCTGTAACATTCTGTCTATTCTGTATAGCATTTGCTTGTACATAGTTAGGTTTTTTGTTTTGTTTGTTTTTTGCAAATTATCTCCTCTATTAATTATAAGCCCTAGGACTATATTTAGTGGTTCTTTGTATCCTTCAGCCATATAGCCTGGATCATGGTAGTTTCTTCATTAATGTTTATTGACTGACTTACTGACTTGCAATTTAACTTTAATTGGATTCCATCATATATAAAATAAGGAAAATATTTGTAAAGTACTTTCAAAAACAAAGCACTAGATAAAATGCTAGTTTTAGATAAATAAATATAGATGAATAAGTGTAATAAAAACTGTATCATTCTTTCAGGACTCACTTACCCAGGCCCCAATTAGGGGGACCTGTGTTAGATCGGGTCCTCAGAGTGATGGCTGCTGCTACTTTTAAAGTTCTATGAGGTAATCATGTGGATGGCTGCCTTCTAAGAACTGCTCACAAGCTTTTGTTGGTATATTTTCTTTTAGCAAATTAGCTAATAGAGTAACTTAGTTCTTTATTAAAGGCATTTCTTCAAAGAGCAAAGCAATAGCAATAATTTTAAAACTTCCTGAATCACTAGGAGCACATTTTCCTAAAATTATATATAGAGTCATTGAAAGTTTGGAGTGGGAAGAAATTTAAAACAATGGGATTGATTAGAGAAGGGCAAATTAAAGTAACTTTGAAGTGCCACCATATACCAATCTGAAAAGACAAATTGTGGAGGACATGAGATACAATATGTATAATAATAAAATGTCCATTCATTTGTGAACTGGTAAGATCATTCTGGAAAACAATCTGGAACTATACCCAAAAGGCTATTAAACTATGTATACCCTTTGATCCAGCAATGTTGTTACTAAAACCCTATATAGAAATGTATATGGTTGAACAAATTGTGACATATGATAGTGATGGAATACCATTGTGCTACAAGAAATGATGAGGGGAGTGGTTTCAGAAGAAAAACAAAACAAAACAAAATAACAACAACAAAAATCTTTATGATCTTTTTGAACTAATGCAAAGTAAACTGAAAAGAAGTAAAAGGTCATTGTGCATAATAAGAGCATTATTGTCATTATGATCAATTATGAAAGAGTTGGCTACTTTGAGCAATACAAAATACCAAAACTATTTCAAAGACCTCATAATGAAAACATCCTATATCTCCAGAGAAAGAACTGATAAAAACACTGAATGAAAAAAATCAAGCATAATTTTCCTTTTCTTTTTCTTTCTTTCTTTCTTTTTTTTTTTTTTTTTTGCTTTTTTGCTGAGGCAATTGAGGTTAAGTGACTTGCCCAGAGTCACACAACTAGGAAGTGCTAAGTGTCTGAGACCAGATTGGAACTCAGGTCTTCCTGACTTCAGGGCTGTTCTCTATCCACTACACCACCTAGCTGCCCCCAAGCATAATTTTCAAACTTTTTTTGGAGACATGGCTAATATGGAATTTTGTTCTTCATGATTTCATATGCATAATTGATATATATTTTTGTTTGCCTTCTCAGTGAGTGGAGGAGGGGTGAAAGGAAGTGAGAAAATCTAGAATCTAAAATCTAAAAAGAAAAGAATGCTGATAAATATTTTTTTTAAAAAAAATGAGAGTAAATCTTGTGATAAGGCAGAGACAGTTTACTACTATTGAGATTCCTTTCTTTTTCTAACATTGATAAGAAAAGCCAGCATTACAAAATTCTGGAGTATGGCCCGAGTTAAAATGAAACTGGAAAATATTCTATTTGAATTTGACACCATTGCTCTAAAGGGTCCTCACAATATTCTTTGCAGACATGGTGTAGTACATGGTGACAACAATAATTCCAAAGGTTGAATCAGATTAAAATTTTATTAAAAAATATTTAACAAAATAAATAAAAATATATTAAAACATTGATAATATTTATTTGTGCTTTTCTGCAGTATAGAAGGGGTGCTTATACAGGATTTAATGACCCAAGGAAATCAGGTAGGAAATCAGTCTGTGTCCTGGAGGCCAATTCAGTTTCCCATGATCTTTGCTTATATTATTCATGTTATTCAATTCTCTGACACTTTCTAGGGTAGGGATTGTCTATTTGGCATCTAGACAGTTTCCTCTTTATATTTCAATATCTCTTTTATCCTAGGCAGACCATCAACTTTTATAGAAATCCCAACATATGTTGACTGAGAAAGGTCTTTGGGTTTGGACATCGGGATGCCAGTGATAATCTTTAAAAGAGACAAAAAAGAGTCTGGTAAGAAAATAGAAAATTAGGGGCAGCTAAGTGGTGCAGTGGATAGAGCACCACCCCTGAAGTCAAGAGGACCTGAGTTCAAATGTGACCTCAGACACTTAACACTTCCTAGCTGTGTGACCCTGGGAAAAGTCTTTAACCCCAATTGCCTTAGCAAATAAATAAATTACATATATATAATATTTTTAAGATTGTAATTCTAGATTTGGAAAGGATTCAGAAGCCAGATAATTCAAAGCCTTTCATTATATAATGAAGAAATTAAAGAGCAGGGAAAATAAGCAACTTGTCCAAGATTATGGAAGTAATAATTATCAGATGAGCTATTTAAACTCAAATCCTCTTGACTCCAATTTCTGGACTCTTTTCATTGTGTCACACTTTGTGGTAAACAAGAGAAATCAAGGGAGTATGTAATAAACACCTATTTTTTTAAATTAATTAATTAATTTATTTATTTAACACCTATTTAAAAAAAAATATAGGCAGAAAGAAAGCAATCATTACATGAAAGAGAATAATTGTTGGGGCAAACTCCTAGTGGAGACTGATGGGGTTGAAATTAAGACTGAAGGGATCCTTTGACCAGCATGGAGTAGGAATATTTTTTCCCCTCTAAAACAAGAAAGATCAGAGAGAATGATTGACAATGCAACACTGTTGGGCCAAACCATATTAAAATACTTGGATAATTCGGTGACAATGTAGAAAAGTTTAGATTTAGGTTTAGGAATGGAGAAGAGCTCTCTTCAGATGATTTCCATCTTCTCAGTGAGTTAGGAAGGCAAATTATCTGCTGCTAAATGGTTGATAGAAACTGGAGGAATTAATTTGAAACTGCCACTGTATCTCCTCTGTCAAAATGAGATACAAAGTCCCAGAACTCAAATGATGTTCCTTTCTTTCTGCTGACCAGCACAATTCTAGAATGTGAAAGGTGGGGAGTGGAGGAGAGTCCTACATTCATGCAAACAGTGGGCAGAGGATACAGATTAGGAACACTAGCCAGGCAAGCTGCCCCCTTTTTAGTACTTGTTCAAGTAAAAACTTAAAGCTCTTCTTTTTATTGTTAGAATCTTTCCTTCCTTTTTTTGCAGAAAATAAATATCAAACAGATGGATACCATTTTACAAATAAGAGATTTTCCTGAAATTGCTGTTTACCAAAAATATACATTTAGCAAAATTGTAGATATTGCCACTGAATGATTACCTAAAACTTAAGAGGGTAAAAAATAGCCATGGTGCTGGATTGGTCCTTTAGAAAGTATGAGGGCGACATCTAGTGGTGTTACATAGGAAGTGTCTATAACAAATCCTGCTTTATGATAATTCATAAAATTCTCATTGATTCAGAATCTGATCTTATTATTTCCAAAACTAGAAATTTAATTCAAGATCGGAAGTTGAATTCATTAAAAGAACTGATGAGTCAATTTAAGGCCTGTTACACCCAGATATAGATAGATAGATAGATAGATAGATAGATAGATAGATAGATATACAGATATAGATATATTTCATTTTCTTTTTTTCTTTTTTCTTTTCTGTTTGTTTGCAGTAGGCAGACAGAAAGATTATGTTGATTTAAGTCCATATTGTTCTGTATGTTAACTAGAGAAAAATGTTAATTATAATTGATGATTTCATTTGCTTTACTCTATTAAATACACAAGTAATCTAAAAGGAAACAGTGAAAATGAAAGATTTTACTTTGAAGTACCTCTTTAGGTCTGAATGAGACAAGTGAAAGAGAAAGAAAGACAGACATAGAAACAGTGACATAGTGACAGAGAAGCAGAAGGACATGTAGAATACAGTCTATAACAATAGGTATAAGGTTATTCTTCTACACAGATACCCAGAAAGCAGTTTTTTAAATGAACAGATAGGATTATGGGAAGATGGCAAAGGGTTGGAAAAGTCCAAGCTCTTCAGATTTCCCCCACAAATAAGAAAAAATTGTCATGACTAACATAGAAAGGTTAAAATTTAATAGGATTTGGGGCAAAACAGTGGTCCTCCTGGGACAGTCTTAAAAGATCCAAAGAAGATACCAGAATATAGGTTTGGCTCTTAAACACTTCTAGGCTAGTTCCATTGACACAACAATCCCTGGAACGAGATGGGTTGGGAGGTAACCTCCACCTCAGCTACAGGAGTTTTCCATTCCCAGTGTGGGGAGTCAGATCTGAGTCAGGGAAGATTGAGGGAACTTCTGCTGATAAGGAATGCCAGGCCCAGTTGTATTGTTGAAACATGGCTCTGGGTGAGAAGGAACCAACACAAGCCTGGTGAGTATAGAAACAGCAGTGGGGGAAAGATGCTGCTAGCTCTGGGCACTTCCAGAATGGTGGAGTTTCTGGTATGGGGTTCCAGACAAGAAGGGATACCTGAAAAAGGACATGAGGCCAGAGGTATCACCTCCTCACCCAGGATTAGAGACAATCACACTAACAAGCTAAAAAAAAAAAAAAAAAAAAAAAAAAAACAACTGCAGGCAGAGAAAGAAAGAATCCAGTTGTAGAAAGTAACTATGGGAACAGGAAAGAGAAGGTTTTAATCTTCAGAGGACGATAATAAAGTAAAAGAAACAATCAAAAAAACTTTCCTACTCCAAAGAATGCTACTCGATTATCTGCCACCAAAAGAATTCATAGAAAAACTCAAAAATGATTTTAAAAATCAAATGAGAGAGAACAAAGAAAACACTTTTAAAATAAAAAAGAATAATATTTTTATTTTAAAAGTGTTTTCTTTTTTAAAAAAGTTATTAAGTATAAAATAAAAAGTATTAAAAGAATAATAAAAAAACAAAAAAAGAAAAAAAAAGTCAACAAACTAGAGGAGAGCTTGTCTCAAGAAAGAAAATGACTCCTTCAAAACAAGAATTAGACAAGAGGAAGCCAGAAAAAATTATGGGTCCAAGAAATAATAAAAGACAAATTTCCTTAATAAGTATTAAAATGAGAAGTAAAAGTAGAAACAAGAATGAAAATTCACCAATTACCATTTAAAAGAGACCCTACGTGAAAAACCTATGGGATCATCAATGCCAAATTTCATAACCCCTAAATTGAGAAGAAATTTTTAGGAGCATCAAGAAACAGTTCAAATATAGTAAAACCACAATTAGAATCACATAATACCTAGCAGCAGCCATTCATAGGTCTTAGAGAATTACATATCAAAGAACCAAAGAACTAGGGTTTTAGACAAAAAATATTAAAATTCAGCCAAATTAAGTATAATATCAAATGGAAAAAAGGACATTTAATAATTTGACAGCCTTTCAGTATTTTGTGTCAAACAAATCTGAACTTACTAAAAAAATTGACATATGAGTCAATATCAAAGACTAATTTTAAGGGACCAAAGGACAGAGTATTTATGTTTTGTATGTGGAAAAGTAAATCATATGTTTACAATTAACCTTAGTAATTGGGTAGAAGAAGGTACCTTGGAAGAACTTCAAAACACTTCTGTTTCAAACAGGTAGAGGGACAATCTGCTGAGCTCAGACCATAGCACAGGGAGCCTGGTGCAAGGAGCTGGGGTAGGGAGTCAGATCTTGAAGCTTCCATGCCCCTGGGAATCTTCTGTGAGCCTCTTAGGCTACTCTGTCCTGGTTGCAAGAGGGTGATCTGGCAGATTTGCTACAAAAGGCAAATTGTAAACCACTGATTCCTGGAAGAACTCAGGACCTAGCCAAGATTATCCAGCACATGAAGTCAGTCAGCAGAAATGCCCAGAGCAAATTAAATCAATTGTCACTACTTTGTGTTAAGAGCAGCCCTCAAGCCTTAAAAAATGAGCAAAAAAAAAAAAAAAAAGAACTCTCACCATAGAAAGCTTTTATGGAGAGAAAGAATAGAACTCAAATTCTGATGTTCCTAAAGGAAAATCAACTCCAGATGAATCTCCAAAGGGAGATATGAACTGGTCCCCATTTAACAAGGCTTTCTTGGAAGATTTCATAAAAGATCTTAAAAGAGTTAGAAGAAAATTGGGGAAAGGAAATTAAATCTTTGCAAGAAGGGATAGGAAAATAAAATAACTCCCTACAAAATAGATTTGATGAAATGGAAAAAAGAATATAACTACTTATGAAATAAATATGAAAAAGATACCAATTCATTGAAAAATAGAAATTGTGAAATGGGAAAAAATACAATAAACAAAACAATTCAATTGGCCAGATGCAAAAAAGGCTAAAAAATGTAACTGAAGAAAATAGTATGCTAAAACTTAGAATTGAACAAATGGAAGTGAATGACTCAATAAGACTTGAAGAATCAGTCAGACAAATCCCCCCCAAAAAAAAATTAGAAGAAAATATGAAATACCTCCTAGGAAAAACAACTGACCTGGAAAATAAATCTAAGAGAAACAATCTAAGGATTATTGAACTTACTGAAAGCCACATTGAAAAAAACAACCTAGATATTAACAAATCATGAAGGAAAATTACCCTGATGTCTTAGAATCAGAAGGTAAACTAACAAATGAAAGAATTCATTGATCACATCCTGAAAGAGACCCCAATTTAAACTTCAAAGAATATTGTGGCTAAATTTCAGAACTATCATACTAAGGTAAAAATATCATACCAATCTTCCAGAAAGAAACAGTTTAAATACCAAGGAGCCATAATCAGGATTACTCAGGACCTAGCAGTTTCCATCTTAAAGGCTTGAAGGGTCTGGAATCTGATATTCCTGAAACACAAAGAAACTTGGATTATAGCCAAGAATAAGCTATTGTGCTAAAATGAGCATTATTGCTCAGGAAAGAAGATGGATCTTCAGTGATATAGGTGAATTTCCTCTATTTCTGATAAAAAGACCAGAAGTGAATAAAAATTTTGATTTCCAAACACAGAATTCAAGAGAAGCATAAAAAAGTAAAAGAGAAAGAACTCTTGATAACTATATTTCTTTTATGGGTATATTTAGAGACTGTGGTTATAATTTTATTTTATTATAATCATATGAAAAAGGAACTAGAGGTGGAAAGGCGATTGTACTGTAAAAAAAGGGAAAAGGGAATAAATGGGCTTTTCCTTAAAATGATTAGTAGTGTCTACTTAAAATCTTCAGCAAGTATCATATGTAATGGAGTCAAACTAGAACCATTCCCAATAAGATCAGGAGTGAAACAAGGCTGCCCACTGTCACCATTATTATTTAATATTGTCTTAGAAATGTTAGCTTTGGCAGTAAGAGAAGAAAAAGAGATTAAAGGAATTAGAGTAGGTAATGAGGAAACCAAATTATCACTCTTTGCAGATGACATGATGATATACGTAGAGAACCCTAAAGACTCAACTAAAAAACTACTAGAAACAATTCACAACTTTAGC
>JAJPUD010016575.1:0-18703 GCA_023553655.1 Myrmecobius fasciatus
GCTCCCCCTTTTTAAATCTTCTCCCAACCATTTCCACATCTTCCCCTGGAAAGTACAATCAACTCAATATTCTCATTGCTGCTGGAAAGCCCCTAATGGCTCTATACCCAACCTTATCACTTCCTAATCAAAGCACTCATCCCTTCTCACTATTCTCATATTGATATTATTTCCATCAATTGCAATATAAAGCTCTTGAGAGTAAAGAGTAAAGAGAGTAAGATTTTGGCTTTAGTAGTTGTATATTCTACCGATAGCCTTGTGAATAAACACATAATAAATGGGTTTTTTCCTCTCTTTCATTTGTTCATTCATTCATTCACTAATATTCCCTTGGCTAAAGTTGATTTTGACATTCTTTTCAATGCCCTTCTAGGGTTGGGGGAGAAAAATCCACCACTCTTCCTCCTCAGTGACTCCCTGTAGGTACCTTGGATGCCAGGTGACAATCTAAACTCCAGACCACATTGTGCCCAAGGGCAGGCATGTAGTTCACATACCCAGACCAAATCATAGAATCCCAGATTTCTTAGAGAATTTCAGTGGCCAATCCATGCCCCAAATGAATCTCCTCTAAGACGAAGCCAACAACTGATCATCCATCTCTTGCACTAATAAAAGGTAATACTCTGCCTCTTGAAGCAGCCCATTCCATTTTCTAATTACTAGTCATTTTTACAGACATAAGAGCCTTTACAACTTCTATTCAGTGATCCTACTTTTACTTTGGGGGGGACCCAAGTCTATTTTTTCTTCCACATGACAGCCTTTCAAAGACTTCAAAATAGCTGTCATGTCTCCCCAGAGTCTTTTCTTCACTGGATTAAATATTCCCAGTTCTCTCTACAATTTTTGATCACATCTGCATTGATTTTAATTGATTTTAAAATCTACTGCATGTAGGTTTGTCCCTTTTTTTCTCTTAATTTTGGTGTTTGGTCTGGTCATTAGTGTGTCTATATCTCTGGTTCCTATTTCAGAAATAGCAGCAGATTCCCATTTCAACTAACTGAAGTGGGTCTAGGATTCAAAGCAGGACATCAGATTTTGTGGCTCTTTCATCTCTTAGACCAGTGAGTGACTGCTGAGTTGGTACAGATGTTAGGGAGAATCAATAAAACTGAGAAGAGACATTCAGTCAAATGTGTCACTTTATTCAGGACTTCAAACTGAAGTGATAATTTGCAAAGTATTACTGTAATTTGCATCTCAATATTTCAAAAGTGTGTGATTTCATCCATGCAAATTGCAACCCCTCCACACCTTAGGAAGTTTCCTGAATTGCTGAGACCCCAAAAAAAAAAAAATCACTAAAATTCAGTTCAGACATCTCCTCTTGACCTTGGTGCAGCAAAAATAACTGTCCTACCAAATGGCAAAGGTTTTGTCCAGGCCCGGGGGTAGATAGATTTAGTGAAGTAAATAGAAATCCATCACTTAATTTAAGGAACTAATCCTCTGATCATAAAGGAATCTGTCAGTGGGTCCACGTTCCCTGACATTTTGCTTGCCAGAGCTTATGTCTGTTGATGTAGTCTTCAAGAATTACTGGCCACCTCCAAGACACAATCACTAATGAAAGAGAATCAGATTATTATAATGTTATTTTATGGGTAGAATTTGCATTATAATTTTGTTTGAATACTCCTGAAGGCCAGAGAAACTCTGAAGAATATGGAGTTTTATGAAATTTGTGGTCCTATTAAAAATTTTAAAATGCTTCTAAAAGTTCCATTTGTCTTCTATATATTTCAAAACAGAACTTTAGTAAGAAGTAAGACTTTATCCTTTCATGTCTATCCCTAGTCTCCTGGCTGTCTCTCTGTATTTAAATCTGTCTCTCTGTCTCTGTCTCTGTCTCTGTCTTTCTCTCTGTCTCTCTGTCTCTGTCTCTCTCTCTCTCTCTCTCTCTCTCTCTCTCTCTCTCACACACACACACACACACACACACACACACACACACACACACACTCACGCTGAACCCATTTAGAGTCTCATGAGCCCATTTTGACCTTATCTTGGTATATGGTGTTAGGTGTGGGTCAATGTCTAGTTTCTGCCATACTAGTTTCCAATTTTACCAGCAGTTTTTGTCAAATAGTGAGTTTTTATCCCAAAAGCTGGGGTCTTCGGGTTTATCAAACACTAGATCACTATAGTCATTGAGTATTTTGTCCTGTGAACTTAACCTATTCCACTGATCAACTACTCTGTTTCTCAGCCAGTACCAAATGGTTTTGATGACTGCTGCTTTATAATATAATATAGTTTTAGATCTGGTACAGCAAGGCCACCTTCATCTGCCTTTTTTTTCCCCCATTAATTCCCTGAAATTCTTGACCTTTTGTTTTTCCAGATGAATTTTGTTGTTATTTTTTCTAGGTCAGTAAAATAATTTCTTGGGAGTTTGATAGGTACAACACTGAATAAGTAGATTAATTAGGTAGTATTGTCATTTTTATTATAATCACTCAGCCTACCCATGAGCACTTGATGTTTTTCCAACTGATTACACATATTCTGTGGGGGGGGGGGGAGAAGGGAGGGGGAAGAAGGGAAGGAGAGAGTGTACAAACTTTGGAATGTAGGAACCACTTAGGTAGTAGTTGAGAATCCAGTTCTGTGTTTACAGAAAAGTATATTTCTGGAGAGTCACATTTTCAAGCCCTGGAAATAAAACAATATAAAAAGGTTTACTTTATTTACATCACTGTAGAAGAGCTTAGTGCAGAAAATGCCCAGGGGGAAAATGAATTCCCTGGTTTATTTGTTATTGTGTCTAATGAGCTTAAAGTGTTTTATTAGAGCCCTGGAAGCCCTACCTGTGAGCATGGGAACCTCTGTCAGTACAGATAAATGTGCTGAAAAAGCAACTGAAGAAGAGGAGAAGAGAAGAAATAGAAGAACAAAAAAAGAAAGGAAGGGAGGATGGAAGAGAGGAAGAGAAGAATCCAAAAGATGAATGTTTGATCAGTATGGGGAAGTTCTCCAAATCAATGAAACCATGGGTCTGGGATACACATATGAGCCCACATGTATACCTATGTGTGTGCCCATATATGTATGTATGTGTGTATATATGAAATTCCACAAATATATTATAAGAAGTAAAAGTTCTGAGTAGTAAAAGTAAAAATAAAAAAGTAAAAGTTCTCTTTTTTGAGAAGTAAAAGTTCTCAGCTCCCTCCAAATCTTCCTTTTCAATAAAGACACAGAAATTTCACCTCTGTTTACCTGACAGTATGAAACTTCTTAAAGCTACTAAATAGAGGAGCCTTTAATTGGTAGCCTCAAGAGAATCTTAGTTTCATAGCTTCTATTTATTTATTGAAGATAACATCCTGAAATATAATGTAAAATGATGAAAGTCTCACTTAAGGTGAAAAGAGGAATATTGCTGCATAATTACAGCCTAGCTATTGGGTAATCGTCAAAACCAAGAGGAATCCCATTTCCTCCTCCCCCCCCCACCCCAGGCAGTGACAATTTAGTAAAAACACTTTCACAGATGATTCAGTATTGAGTGGATTATTACCCAGAAAGAAGAGGCAGTCAATTAAGGTAGACTTCCAAAAATCCTTTCTGTTCCCTTTCAACAGGTGAAGGCAATTGGTCAGTCTAGCCTCATTTCTGATTCAATTACCTAGCCTCACCAGGACTCTTCAATGTCCATGTCCACAGGAGAGTATCTTGAATCTTTGTTGAACCATAGCTTAGGGTGATTTATGATCCCCACCCAAAATCTAAGGACTATAATCTAAGCCTTTTCTTACTGGTCCATCACCTTCAAAGTCACTATCTATATGAAGATTTGGCAACCAAGGAGAGGATTAAGCCCATGATCCTTAAAAGGTACACAGTTTCTAAGTCATTGTTGACAACCCATAGGTAGAAGATAT
The DNA here is from genome assembly GCA_023553655.1 of Myrmecobius fasciatus. NCBI lineage: Eukaryota > Metazoa > Chordata > Mammalia > Dasyuromorphia > Myrmecobiidae > Myrmecobius > Myrmecobius fasciatus. The sequence continues at coordinate 3,900 of JAJPUD010016575.1, forward strand.
GGAGGAGATATATTTTCCATTTATACTTATAAACAGGTGATTAAGTTTGCTTCAGGATTTGTTTTTACCAATATCAAAAATTCTTCATCCCCAAAGTACGTAATTTAAGGCAAGTGGAGCCCAAGCTTCAATAAGAGAGTATAAAAGAAAGAAAGGGGAAATAAGGGCAAAATAAAGAAGTATCATAAGGGAAAATATCTAAAGATACACATATGTGGGGGGGGAGGGTATGTGTGTGCATTCCAGATCCACAGTTTCAATATTGTGGCACACCCCTTCCTCACACAACCTAAATATATGCTGTGGAGAGATATTGAAGGTCATTTATCTTTTGGAAGATTATAGATAGTTTTTAGCATCTGGCTGCTTGAGCCTCTAGGAGAGACCTCAGAAGTCAGACATAAAGAAATGTTTTTATTTCTATTTTATGGAATTTTTTTATTTCCTCATATTCTATATATATAGGGCTCAGGGACATTTCTCCTACAACTTCTAGTAAACTAAAACCCTGTCTTCTGTTAATATTAATCTTACCTGTCTAAAATCTCACTCCCAGAATAATAATATTAAAGGAAGATTATTTGATATTCCTTTGATAAAAGACAAAAGGGAGTTTGAGCTTCCCAAAGTCAAATTATATCCTTTATCTAAAGTATACTCCTAAGTGCCCCAACAGAGATAAAGATCTTAAGAGTTACAAGTATCGTCTTCCCATGTATGGAAGGAAATAATGTAGCCTTATTAATTTTTTTTTCCTGTTTACCTTTTTATGCTTTTCTCAAGTTTTACATGTGAAGATAAAATTTTCTGTTCAGATGTTGTTTTTTCATCAGGAAAGATTGAAATCCCCTATTTCATTGAATGACTACCTTTTCACCTGAAAAAATTGCACTCAATTTTGCTGAGTAGTTGATTCTTGGTTGTAATGTAAAGTTCTTTTGCCTTCTGCACTGTCATATTTCAAGCCCTGCACTGTTTTAATGAAAAGCTGCTAAGTCTGGCGTAATCCTGACTTTGATCTTTGAATTATTTTTTTCTGGCTGCTTGCTGAATTTTCTTTGACCTGATAGTTCTGGAATTTGGCTGCACTATTCTACAATATTCTTGGGAGTTTTCATTTGGGGATCTCTTTCAGGAGGTGATTGGTGGATTTTACTCTCCAATTCTAGGATACCAAAACAGCTTCCTTGAAAGATGTTATCTACAATTTTTTTTTAATTATATTTTTTAGGTTGTTTAATGATTCTTAAATTCTTTCTTCTGCCTCTATTTTCCAGGTCAGTTTTCTTTTTTATTTGTTTTGTTTTGTTTTGCTTTTTGTTTTTTGGGTTTTTTGTTTTTGTTTTTTTGTTTTGTTTCCAATAAGGCATTTTATATTTTTTTCCAATTTTTTTCATTCTTTAGATTTTGTTGAACTGATTCTTTCATCTCACAAAGTCAGTAGCTTACAGCTACCCAAATCTAAATTTTAAAGAATTATTTTCTTCATTTAGTTTTTGCACCTCCTTTTTCATTTGATGAATTTTATTTTTAAGAAATTGTTTTCTTCAGTCAATTTTGGTGTTTTCTTTTCCAAGCTATTGACTCTTTTTTTCATAATCTCTTGTATAACTCTCATTTCTTTTCCCAATTTTTCTTTGACTTCTCTTACTTGATTTTTAAAATTGTTTTTGAGCACTTCCAGGAAAACTTTTTGGGCTTAAGACCAATTCATATTACCCTCTGAGACTTTGCATGTGGGCATTTTGATATTGCTATCCTCTTCTGAGTTTTTGTTTTCAGCTGCCTTGTCTTCATAGTAACTTTCTATGGTCTGCTCATATTGAGCTCTACTCCTGAGGCACAGGAGGCACTGTCCCAATCTTCTTGCATTGAGGTTTCAGAGTCCTGGTCACTGGTTTTCTGTTCCAGGGCCTCTGAGGCTGGCAGCTTTCCTATTATGCTGGGGTAGCCCATCCTAGTTATGCCTGTCTCTTGGATTTCAGGGGTTGGCAGTTTGCCTGCTGACCTGCTGAGCCAGAACTGTGGGGTTGGGATGCTGATCTAAGAGCCTCCCATTGATTTGTTCAGGCACCATCTGTACTGGGCTGTACTCCCCTTTTACCCCAGTGAGACAGATCTTTCCTGAAGTCCTGGAAAGATATATTCAACTCGAATTTTGTTTCACTCTATTTTTTTGGTAGATTATGATGCTCCAGAAAATTGATTTAATGTTGTTTCTGAGGGAAACTTGGGAGAGCTCAGGCAACTTCCTGGTTTTTCTCCACCATCTTATCTTACCTTAATTTTCCCTTTCCAATACATCCTGCATATGGTATCTAGGTGGCAAAGTAGATAAAGCACTAGTCCTAGAATTAAGAAAATATGGTTTCAATTCTATCTTCCAACACTTCCTAGTTAAAGATCCTAGCCAAGTCAATAAGCCTCTGCCTGTTTCCTTAACTATAAAATGGGAATAAGAATAGCTCCTATCTCACAAAGTTTTTTTAAGTATCAAGTGAGATATTTATAAAGCCCCTAACACAGTTCCTAGAATATAGCAAGCACCTAACAGTTGTTTCCTTCCTTAAACATTTTTACCTGTAGAATTATAGACAGGTCCTTATCCTTTCTGGGCCTTTTTTTTTTTTAATTTGGAAAATGAAAGTGGTCAAACTTGATCATCTTTAAGGTTCTTTACAACTCTAAATCCTATGAATGAGCTTGTGATCATTTATTCATTCCTTAAAGTTAGAATGAATAGAGACCAAGATTTGGAGTCAGAAGGGAGGAGGAGAAGCTTTATTCAAAGCACCAACTTTCTGACTTTGGATATGTCAGTCAACCAAAGTCTTCACTTATTCATCTCTGAAAAAGACAAAGTCATGTCTTCCCTCACAGATTTTTTGTGAGGATATAAAAATAATTGTTATTATTCTTCTAGCTAGTATTTAAATAGTTCTGTAAGCTTTGGAAAGCTCTCCCTATATATTATTTCATTCAATCTTCACAACAAGTCACAGAGGCAGGTACAATTACTACTCCCATTTCACAGATGAAGAGATGGAGGCTGAGAAAAGTTGTCCAGGATTAATTAGTACCTGAGACTGGATTTTAGTTCTTCCAGAATCCAGATCCAAAGCGCTTTCCACTACATGGCCTGACATAAAACTATGCTAATTCGAGCTATTATTCAATAAGCATGTATTAAGTGCTAGCCACTGATGGATAAACCCCACAAGAATGAATGCAACTGGGTTACTCTAATCTAATCTAGTCAGGGACATAAAATACTTAAGTCCATATAGCACAACGAAGCTCATGAGAAGAGCACAAGAGTTTAGAAGGATAGGAACTTTGGAGTTTAAAGGAAATTCCAGCAAGATCCTCACAACCTGCACAAAAAGAAGGAATAATTAATTCCTGCCAGAAGGAACAAGTAGTGGCAAGGGAAGGGGAGAAGGGGGAAAGGTGGAGAAGGATTAGAAGAGGAAGCTCTGGCCTCTGTTCCTGGTGCAGGGAAACATCCAGAATGCAGCATCTGGAACGAGGTCAAATCCAGCCTCAGACACTTACTAAGTGTGACTCTAAACAAGACACTTAAGTTGTCTGCCTCAGTTTACTCAGCTGTAGGATGGGGGTAATCATAGCAAATATGTCACAGGGTTGTTGTAAGGACTGAATAAGATAATATTTGTAAAGCACTTAATGTCATGTCTGGGTCATCGTAGATATCTCACAAATACTCTTTCCTTTCTTTTCCCTTTCTTTCTTCTCATTTCTTTTCTCCTCCCCTCCCCATAAGTTCCTCAAAGACTCCCTAGGAAGGTCCTGGTCTTATCTCTGCTGTTTCGCTTCCTCTGCCCTTGCCTGTCTATTTCTCCACCTCTCTCTCTCTGTGTGTGTCTTTCAGGCTTATGACTGTGGAAGATAATCATAGTTTCCGTGGGAGTTATTATAGGGATTTAAAGTTTGTCAAGTTCTTTTTATCCCTGGGGAGAGCAGTGTGTAGTGGGCTGCCCTGGAAGGCTCAGGTTTTAAAGGAAAGTAAACACCAGTAATGGCAATGTGCCCCAAAGGAATCATCATGTGTGCCCCCGACAACACTTCCCAAGACATTCTGTTCCTCCTCCCAGGTAGATGGCCAAGCCAGAGATCTCCAGGCACTGACAATCAGGAAGCCCAGGATGCTGATGTCAAGATTGGAGTTCCACAGGGACAGGGGGCAGCCACTAAAGCTTTTCCAACGGTCAGCACGACCGCAGCAATTTCTCCAAAACCAAGTCTCCAGCTGTGGGAAAGTACAGAAGAATCTGGTGGGCTGAGACCTAAGCCAACGGTATAATTGGAGCAACAGACTTGGGACTTCTGATCTGCCACCACAGGGAGTGGAGATGATATTTTTATGCTCCAGCTGCCAATTTTTGTCCTACCGGCATATGCATCATTACCCAAATGAGCATATCTTTGTATACATTTAATTTTTTTAGAGTTTAATGGCTTCCATTAAAAGTAAGGACTTTGTAATGGATCACAATGTCTATTGCCTGAGATGAACTAGTTTGGGACTTGTATAAACAATGTACTTATTTTCAATGTCATTTGAAGTCAATCATATCTGTGTGTGTGTGTGTGTGTGTGTGTGTGTGTGTGTAAGAATGAACACAAAGGATAAAATCATCCACAAAATTCTTAACAAACTAATGAATGAACAAGCATTTATGAAGGGCTTAAGCGCTCCCAGGATATCTTACTGGCTAGATTTCTTTCTTAAGGACCAGACCTTAAACTAAAAGCAACCTGATTCTCATTGGCCACCAATGGTCCTATAAAATATATGATGGCAAAAACAATTATAAATTCAGAAATGTTTTCAATTGATTTTAATAGACTTTATCTATACCTTTGTTTCATGGTTTATAATGATCCCACCAATTGGTCCTAGGCCAAGGCCTTCTTGGTCATTGTTTGGTCCTGACTGCTTGTTTTGAATGTAAACAGCAGTCATTTCTGCTTTGGCCAGAAACCCTGAGGATCTTCCCCTCCAAGAGTCATTCATTCATTCATTTGTTTATTTAGATTTTTTGGACTATGTGAAAGAAGAGATTCTTTGCCTCAATTCCTACCTAGCTTTATCACTGGCTGGGTGTGAACACAGTCAAACTGAGACCTATTGAAAATCTGAACGTAAAAAGGTCAACTTCTCCCACTGCATCCAGGACCATCTGCAATCATCCTGATCTATGTCTGGCCACTGGACCCAGATGGCTCTGGAGGGGAAGGTGAGGCAGGTGACCTTGCCCAGCCTCCCTCACTTCAATCCAACTCACTTGTGTGTCATGGTATCACCTCCCTGATGTCATGGTGCTCTTTGGGAATGAAGAACAAACAACAGAAACAACAACTGGGCCACATGTGGGCTCACAAGTAAAAAAGGAGACAATCTATGTTTTCAAGGAGCTTATATTCTAATGAGGAGAGGAATGGAGAAACACACAGAGAGAAGTAGCTAGGAAGGGTCACAGGGCTAGGGAATGGAGCCACGACTGACATGCCTTTTCTTTTATTATTTTTTTATAAAGCTTTTTATTTACAAAACATATGAGTGACCTTTCAACATTGACCTTTGCAAAAAAACTTTTTTTTCCCAAACTTTTCCTTTCCTTCCCCCCACCCCCCCCCCCTAGATGACAGGTAATCTAATACATGCTAGATAGGATAAATTATATGACAAATGCAATACATGTATACATATCTATACAGTTATCTTACTGCACAAGAAACATCAGATCTAGAAAGAGAAGAAGAAAAAAACAACCTAAGAAGGAAAACAAAATGCATGGAAATATTCACAGAAAGCGTTAAAATGCTGTGTTGTGGTTCACTCTCAGTTCCCACAGGCCTCTCTCTGGATGTATATGACTATCTTCATCACAGCACAACTGGTTTGAATCACATCATTGTTGAAGAGAACCATGACATGCCTTTTCTTAAGGCTATGGAAGTATTGATGAGATTATCATAGACCTGAGGAAGAAGTGAAAGAAGATGGGGAGGGAGTATATTCATGCGAGAGTGGATAATAAGAAAAAGATAGCAGGGACTGATGGCCTTATAATGTGTAAAGCATGGCCTAGGGCCTTCTACACATGTTTATGTGTGCTTGTATTCACTCACTGATCAAGTGGGAAATTTTGAGCTGAACTTCCAGAACTGTTGTCTCTCCTCTAGCATTGATTCTGGATGTCCCATGGTCTGGAAGGGACTTTGACAAGATAATGATGACTAGAGTGAAAGATCAGATAGGTTACATCCATTCATATTATACTGAACTGTTAAGTAGACCCAAAATTAAGTACTGTTAAGTAGACAGGTCCAAAATTTTAAGATGAAAGAAATATCAAAGGTCATCTTGTCCAAACTCCTCATTTGCACAGATAATAAATGACAGAATTGGAACTTAAATCAAATTCATTTGACTTTAGAGTTAGCATTTTTTCCATTGTCCAAAACTCAAGATTCTCTTTGGCATCTATTTGAATTTCTGTTGTCTTTGACTTTGTTTTTTGTTGTTGTTGTTGTTGTTTTTTGTTTTATATATATATATTTATTTATTTTTATTATTTTTATTTATATTAATTTATGATGTTTCCTAGTAGATGGGCATGTCATTCAAGTTCTACTTATACATTTTGCATCAGTTCATACAGGTTGTCCCATATTTCTAGCTTTCATAATTAATATTTTTACATTCAATTTCATTAACATTTGATAATTTAGGGGGCAGCTAGGTGGCACAGTGGATAGAGCACCAGCCCTGAAGTCAGGAGGACCTGAGTTCAAATCTGGTCTCAGACACTTAACAATCCCTAGCTATGTGACCCTGACAAGTGCCTCAGAAAAAAAAATTATAATTTATTCAGTCACCCTCTAATTGATAGACATACAGATTGCTTCCAATTATTTGCAATTTCAAAATAACTATAAATATATTTATCTGGCACTCCTTTTGAATGATACTTTATCAAAAAAGTTCAAATAAAGGAATAACTAGGCCAAAGGTTATGATCAATAACATAACTCATTTCCATATTGCCATTCTGCTCTCTGAAAAGTTTGCACTCAAAGTCTATGGTCCAACCAGTAATGACTTAGAGTTCAGGGAGCCTGCTCACCCACAGTTTCTCCAGCATGAAATTTTGTAACTTTCACTACTATTGCCAACTTAGTAAGTATAAGATGATATCAGCCTAAGATCGTCTTCATTTGCATTTCTCTAGTAAAGAATTTGGGCATCTTACCTTGTGATTATCAACTACTGTTTAGCCTACTTCAAAAACCATTCATGTCCCTAAAGTCTTGTTCCCTCAGGGAATGTTTATTATATAAATAGATATGTGGTAATTCCTTAGAGATTCTGGATGGCAGATCTTTATCTGATATTTTATTACGAATATTTTCTTATTTTAGACATATTTCTTTTTGTTATACAAAAAGCACAGTTTTTTGCACTTGGAGATTGAATGACCAACTTTGTCTTCAGAAATCGGCTTTCTTTTTCTCACAATGGTTCCCAACTTTTTTTGAGTGAGAAATCTTTTTTTAGCATTAAAAGTTTCATTATCCTTTTGGTTCTACTATCCATTGATAGAGAAAATACGTGATGGCAAAAACAATTATAAATTCAGAAATGTTTTCAATTGATTTTAATAGACTTTATCTATACCTTTGTTTCATGGTTTATAAGCATCCCACTGTCCTTACTCTTTCTGATTGTAAACAAACATCGTATTCAATAGAGCAAAATGCCTCTTTAAAGGCACTCTTCTCGATATGTGATTCTATTCATATATCAAAATCTCTCAAGATTTCCTACAAGATGTAACAATAGAATAAGCCTTCTCATGATAAACAGCTAATATATTTTCAACTAAGATGTTAGCCCTTGTGATAGAAAAGTGCCAATGAAAAGTCTCAAAGTGAAGAGCCATTCCTTGTCAACAGTGAGGTCTTCCAGATGTTCCCATTTGCAGATGACATGAAATTAGTTGTGTCCAGCTCTACAACATTTCAGTCTTTATAGTCTCTCAGATTTTGTCCACACGGAAAGACCGAATTGATGAAGTATCTATTATTCAAATTAATAATCAACTATAGAGCTTGTTCTTCAAGATGTATATTTAAGATATGGTATAAGCAGATAAGAAAATGAACCCAGAATTAAATAAGGAAAGTCCATCAGATTCAAGAAATTCAAGAAAATTCAGACTGCCACTTTCTCCCCACCTAGAGGTTTTCCACACTTCTTTTTTCTTCCTCATTTGAAAGCCACCAAAGAGAACTTTCTTCTGTATGAGTCTTTTGCACACACTGAGTTCCCACTGAGCAGACAATGAAGACTATTTATCACCAGCCAGCCATTGCTGAAAATCTGAAGATACTCTGACTCGGATAGAAGAAATGGCTGCCCCACATTTCTGGAGCAGCCCACCAAGGCTCCATGCACATTGGTATCGAGTAGGAAATATGTTTCATATGATCTAAGAACTTGGAACTGGATGGTCACTTCTACACTTAAAAAAAAGTTATCCATGTGTGTGAAACATTAATTCCATCCAGAGAAAATATGATTGCTTATTCTACTGAATCACTGGATGAAATGGACTTCTTACAAAAACCTCCATACCCTGCCCCATCCCCAACTCTCAAGGTCCTAAGTCCACTGTTCTTAGTGTCCAATCAGCTGCTTTCCTTGTTTTTATAGACTGCCTTAGAGGTACACATTTTATTTATGGAAACATAAGTATAGTGTGTTTTTTCCCTAATTTGATGTGTATTTATCTTTGCTTTAGAAAGCTTCTATGCTTGGAATTTTGTAAACAGTGGAAAAATACACCACTTACCAAAGACCTCCCTGACCTTGCAATACACACTAAATATACAAATAGAATATTTTTGGCAATGTCTACTCCTTCAGAAGAACTATACTGCTTTATAACATCTGCTTGTTGATGTCTTAGGCAGAGGTGTCAATCCTCCTAACTACCATATTAATAGACTAAGAAAAAGCCTTGTTTTTAAGCTGCAAATTTCAACCCCAATATCCTTATATGGGACTTTTATAGCCGACAATATATCCTCTCCACCAATGGTAAATATTTTCTTGGGTTGGAAAAAACCAATAAAACCACAGGCTTTGACCTTGGCAGTGGGTGAGAATAAGTTCTGTTTTTAAAGGGCTTTCATTTTCAAAATTGGTCTGCCAAATTTTCATGTTAAAATTTAATGTATTGGGCTTCTTAGGTGGCTCAAATGTTTTTGCAAGATCTACCTTTGCATGGCTGAATGCTTCCCCCTCTCTGAAATAGCCAATGAGGATGAGTTCTCAACTTTCTTCAGAGAAGTTCTTACATGTGACTTGAACTACATTTTCTTTGAATTTTTGTCCAAAACCACATTTAAGCCTCATTTGCACAATGACCTGAGTTTTCAAAAATATTTTCCTAGTATAAATGCTATTCCTTTCTTCTCCAAAGAATAATCCTGAAAAAAATGTGGTTAACATTTACATCAATTTCTTTTTTGCTATTTAATATAAATGTGTTAAGTGTACCCTGACCTGCATGTTTTCCAGAAGTTACATGTACATCCATGGGTGTTGAACATCATGGTAGAGCTAACAAATATCTTCAGTTGAAATTCCTTTTACAAATGAGAAAACTGAGGCTGAGAAACAGACTATCCCTTCAGATAGCTAGAAGCCCATCTTATGATTCTTCCACTCTGGAGGACTGTATACAAAGCCTAAATCAACACTACTTTGATCCCACAGCTTCCTAGGTTTGGGCACAGCCAATGTAAAGAAATGGAGACAAAAAAAGAGCCATTATATGTGAGATAGAGTAAGGTATCCAGTGTAGCTGGATCATATAGGGCAGGGCTTCTTAAACTTTTTTCATTTGTGACCCCTTTTCACCCGAGAAATTTTTATACAACCCAGGTATACAGGTATATGAAACAGATATACAAATCAAGTATTTGCTGGTAATAAATCATAATTTCATGACTCCCATATTCAGTTATATAAACCCACATGGGGTTGTAATATATAGTTTAAGTTTGATGTAGGGTATAAAGGGTAGGAAGACTGAAAAGGAGGGAAGGAGGCAGATCATAAAGGACTTTCAATGTCAAACAGAGCACCAAACAGAACACTGGGCCCAGAGTCAGAAAAATCTGATTTTAAATGTAGTCTCAGATACTTACTAGTTGTGTTACCCTAGTCATGTCATTTAATCTATCTCATTTTTTTAGTTGTAAAATGGAGATATTAATAGCTTCCAGGGTTGTTGTGAGGATCAGATGAGATAATATTAGTAGAGTACTAAGCACAGTGTCTGATGCAAAATAAACATTTATTGCCTTCCTTCTATGTGATTGTGGAAATGATAGAGAGTCTCTATAATTTATTGAATAGAAGGGGTGACATGATTGAAAGGGTGCTTTAGGAAATTCACTTTGGGAGTTTGATTGGAGTGGGGAGAAGCTTAAGGCAGAGAAACCACCAAGAAAACTTTTTAATAATCCAAGTGTGAGTGATTGGAAGTCTAAATGAGGATGTTAGTTTTGTGAGTTGAGAGATGAGGACGTATGGGAGAAATTTCAGAATTTTTTTTGAGGCAATCGGGATTGATTTTCCCAGGATCACACAGCTAGCAAGATTCAAGTATGTCACGGTAGGTTGGAACTCAGGTTTTCCTTATTCCACAGCTGGTGCTCTATCCACTGTACTACCTTGCTGCCCCACCTATTGTTGGGAAATCAGAATATAATTTTCATCTGTAGAAATAGATGATGACACCTACACTCTATACTTCTCAAGTTTGTTGTAAGGATCAAGTGAGTTAATGTAAACTGAATTTTTGTGAATATCAAAGAGCTACACAAATGTCATTTTTTTTTTATTTTAGGGGCAATGGGACAGGACAGAGGATCATAAGTTCCTAAAGAGATAATGGGAATGGGATAAAGAACTCAAGGAAAGGATTTGTGAAGGAGAACCACTTCTTCCCTAGAGACTAGAACAAAAGATAAAGGTAAAAAGAAGTTCTCAGGGAGGCAGAGGGTAGACAAGGCAGGACCCAACAGGGGCTTTCACTTTGCTCAGGAAAGGAGGGAACATTTCTATCTGATTTGTGCTAGATGATAGAAAACCATAGAGCAAAGTGAGTTTTGTTCTTGCTTCCATTAAGGAATCTTGTATGATCTGAACATATGTATGTGAGACACTTTGCTAAAGGCCAGTCTGTAATGCTCCATTTTGTTCTTCCAAGTCAAATGCTTTTTTATTATCAACAAACAATAAACCCAGCAGGATTCTGTATTCTTTATGCCTTGCAGTCAATTGTGTGTCTATAAAGATGTGATCGGCTATAAAAAAAGATCATCTGCAAAATCCGGTCTCTTCTCTTCTTCAGTTTTCATTAATATCAATGCATAGAACATTCTCATAAACATGAGGAAGTGGGCATATGGATTGTTATCTGGAGTGGGGAGGAAAACTGTCAGCCAGTTACTAAATTCCAGGAGAAAGGAGGCGGCGTGACCTGAAGATGAGGAGACTGTAAGAATAGGTAACAAGGGGTACAGCAAGAAAGTTAGGGTACTTGGATCTTAGAAGAAGCCAGTCAGAATAAAATGGAAGAAAAGTAGAAAAGCAGGAAGGGTCTGGGTTGTGAAGGGTTTTATATGTCAAATAGAGGGTTTGATAGTTGACCCTAGTTGCAATTGGAAAACATTGGAATTATTATGATTATTATTTTGATTACCACTACTAGTGAATAATAATAACAGATGTTTACATAATACTAAGTTATGCAAAATAATCTACATACATTTTTCCCCTTTGGTCATAACAAATCTGAGGGTATTATAGGTATCAGTGCCTTTTTTGATGAAAATCTTTTGGCTTCTACCTTTATATCACTCCCCTTCCCTCTACTCACACAACTGTAGCCCAAATATGGGTCTTTGTATTACTTGGATTATTGAAACAGCCTTTTATTTGGTCTAACCTACAAGAATAATACAAACACAAGAGGAAACTTCGGATAAAGAAGGCTTATTGATTTGTTGACAAAGGAATATGGAAGGATATATAGTATATGCCTTTTGGGCCCATTAAGTCAGAGGGTGTGAGAAAAGTTCAGATGGCATTGGAAAAAGGATGGCCAAAGAAGATAAGCTCTCTGTTGGAAGTCAGGTAGAGTTCCCAGAGCACTTAAATATGAAGTGAATGTAAAAAGAAGGGATCTAGTCTAGATCACAACAGCAGAAGAGAACAAAGGGAAAAGGAGGAAATAAGACAGTGCCATGATGGAGAGAGGCGAGAAGAGTCAAATAGGGTTTTCACTCTGGCTGGGAGTAACTCTAAAACACAGGGTTAGAGGAAAAAAGGCACATGCTTGTCGTTGGGATATTTACTGCTCAGAAAGGAAGATGGAAAGGTTGACAGCAATGGAGATCTTTGAAACCCACTGTCATCTCCATGTTCCCTCCATGCCAACTGCATGTCATTTCCATGCAGTAAAGGAAGAAGGCTTCTGTAGAAGACTCCATAGTACAAATAGATCTTTAAGCTTTGCTTTCATGCATTAAATCTCCCCATCCATACCCCATCCAGCACTGCATTTTCATTCAAAGGTTTCTCAAATTAAAATTTAAAAAAATTTCTCAAATAGCCAGAGCTTTCATGCATTTCATTAATCAATCTATCAATCAATAAGCATTCATTAAATGCTTACTATGTTCCAGCTATTCGATACATTGTGAATTTAAAAATATTAATAATGGGAGCCATTAGCTAGTAGTTACTTCTGGGCGAGAACCAGCTCTTTATGTCTCCCACTAGAGCACATTGCCTCTCAGGGTGTTCAGCTGTTCCTCATTTGAAGGGTGAAACCTAATAAAAGCACTTAGATGTGATAGCCAATAACATAATCTTCAGATCAACCTGAAGACCTTTGCATATGAATTACTGTTTTCAAATAAAATTTAGTATCTATTTTAATGTTGTTATTATAATGGCACTTCTGGAAATACTTAAGTTTAGAAATAATTGTGTTGTCCTGAAAATGTTCCCCGAAGTAAGTAGCTTTTAGATGAACCCTACATTTAGATTAATAAGGTAAATGCATGTATATATTTATATACATATCTTAAACTTATTTTAATTCATGCTTAAAGAGCCCACAGAATATTCTTTGGTTAGGCACAAGAGAAAACCAGTCTAAGCTACTGCTGACTTTTTCTTTAATAAAATTGTTAAAGCGGTTTTCCATTTCTATGATATCTCTAATGACGTTTTTCTAAACAGTCAACTTCCAGACTACTAGACAGATAACAGAGCACATCTACTCCAAATATTCACAACTAATTTTTAATCCTTCAAGCAGGAAGTTAATAATATTTGCAGTCTGTTGAAATACTTTCTAAGATTTGTCTTGGTCCAGATTTCAACCTTGATACTATATGGCCAGTTTTGGTTATTATCTGCTAGAAATCCAGTGCTGTCTTAATTAAGTTATAATTGCAATTATTGTTAATAATAACAATTAATTTTGGCATAAGCACTTCAGGCTTACAAGCACTTTTGTGCTGAATTGGACAGTGTCGGTATCATTTTATAAATAAAGAAGCAGATGCTCAGTGATTTACCCTGGGATGTAGGACTATTTGGTCCAAATACCAGGATGTGAAGTCTAGGTCTCCTGATTCCAAGTTTAAAGTGATTTCCATTTTACCACATTGCCTCACTTTATACCCACTCACCCTAATGTGCACAGACAAAACTGATTTTATGAATATAGTTGCCAAAATAGTGAATAAAAGTAGCTAGAGCACATTTATGCCCCATGGAGAAAGATACGGATGTAGAGAATGAATAGGTGTAATGTTAAATAGGTGGGCATGTATGCCAAAGACTGGGTATTTCATTGAATCCCAACCAAAAGGATCCATATAGTTCATGCTCTAGGACTCAAATCATCACAAGACATTTTATCATTTTTAAGTGAATCTTCTCAAGTTCCCTGATAACATTTATCCCAGTGCTCCCACAATCCTTCCAAAGATCTACTTGGAGATATAATAAAAATGTCATTAGTTTCTGTCATTCAGTTTCTATTCTTTAAAGTATTTTTTTCATCAAGAAGAAATAGGACATCTAATGGTAACTGGCTTTATTTTCATTGCATTTTAGTTTTGTAAAATGCATCTAACTCTGAAGAGTGGCAGAAGCATCTTGTTTGTGATATTGACAGGAAGGAGGAGCAGGAATAAGGATAAAAGGTGAAATTCAACCACACTTAGCTAGTCTTATTAAAGGGAAACTTGGAAAATTATACTCGGGTTTATAGTATTCTGTGGGTCAGTATTTGCCCCAAACTGCAGCTAACAAGGCTTAACCTATATGGTTCCTTTACTAGATCAAATGAAAACAAGAGACAGAGACAGAGACAGAGAGAGAAACAGAGAGACAATGAGACAGAGAGAGAAAGAGAGAGAGAGACGGGGGGTAGTGAAGAAGGGAGGGAGGGAGGGAGAAAGGGAGGGAGAGGAAGAGACAGAGATAGACAGAGAGAGAGACAAATAGAGATAGAGACAGAGAGAGACACACAGAGAGAGAGAGCCAAACAGAAAGAAAGAGACAGACACACAGAGAGAGGTAGGGAAGGAGGGAGAAAGGAAGGAAAGAAGGAAGGATGGGAAAAAAGAGAAGAGGAAGAAAGAAAGAAAGAAAGAAAGAAAGAAAGAAAGAAAGAAAG
>JAJPUD010016576.1:0-12706 GCA_023553655.1 Myrmecobius fasciatus
AGTTAGCTATAACAAGAAGAGAGACACCATGAGGCAAAGTGGGGGATGTGAAGCATGGGGGAGGAGGGAAGAGGGAGGAGGAAAGACACCATGAGGCAGATCACTTTGGAATGATCCAAAAAGGATTTAGCAGAGATTGGGCCGTAGACAGATTTATAGGGGAAATTTAACTTTGGAGTTTGACATAATTTGAATTTCTGACTGGACACAGCAAGATGTGGAAGTCATGGGTATTGCCTCGGCCAAACTGAAACCCAGGAAAGACCTTGGCTTAAAAACGCCAAAGTTTCCCATGGCAACTGGGGCTATCTCCAGTTAGCCTGATCTATATCTTGCCACTGGACCCACATGCTGCAGGAGGAAAGATGGAGGCTGGTGATTATGGTCAGCTCTCTCTCACTTTAATACAATTCATTTGCAAGTCAGGGCATCACCTTGGGTTTTTTTTTTTTTTTTGAGAATGAAGGACAAACAATCTTGTTCAGGGCACACCTTGAGTACTGTGCTTGTTTCTGGGTACCATAGTACCTAGCATGCCAATTGACAGCATACAAAGGAACACAACCAGGATGGTGAAGGACCTCAAATCTTTCCTCTGAAAGAACTGGGGATTCTCAGCAAGAAGAGGTGACTAAGGTGAGGTGGGAGGTGAGGGGTGTAGGAAAGGAGGAAGGGATATGATAACAATCTTTAAATATTTGAAAGATTGTCAGAAGAGAGATTATACTTAACTTTTATCCCCAGAGGGATAGATTGGACTGATCTCAAACTTGTGAATGACTGGAGGCAGAGCAGATCAGAGATAGGTATGGCAAGAATCAAGTAGCAATTTAATTTTTGAGTGAGGAAGGTAGTTTGCAAACTCCTAAGTCCTCCTGTGGAGGTTCTTCTTGCTGGGGTAAAGGCAGAGTTTATACATAAAAAATTGCAATGGCATGATCATTTTTTAAATCTAGAGTTGCAGTTTCCATGGCAGGCTCATGCATGGAGTTTCTAGGTCCAATTCATAAGTTGATTGTCTTAAGTCTTGGGAGTTGTCATTACTCAGCAGGGTACAGAGTTCTGTGATGGGAATAGGTCTTGTAGTCTGATTCAGTTTGTTTAATGTTCAGAAGCAAAGGAATTCAGGAACTGTGAGCCTGTCAAAAGTTGATTGATCACTTTAAGCTGGGAAAACAAAAGTTCTAAAATATCTAGATAATATAATCATACTTATTTATTAATGTAAGAATCATAAATCCCCTGACTACGTACACATATATAAAACACATTGACAATTAACTACCCACAGGTGGAAGGAGTTGCTTTGGAAAGTAGTGACCTCTTTGGAGGTCTCCAAGCAAAGCCTGGATGACCACTTGGTGCAAGTATTGCAATGTGGCTTCTTTTTGGGGTATGGTTTGGACTACATGGAGATTGGACTCTTCTAACTCAGCAACTCTGATTTTGAAATTAGAGTCTAATTAATCCTCCCTTTTTCCTCCCTCCTCCATTATTAGAGATAATGGAACAAATGGTGAAATTAAATAACATTACATTTAAAATATTATAAAAAGCCAAAGATAACAGCATAAATATAGTTAAAACTGCAAGTATAGTAAAACAATCCTATTCACGGTACCATGGAAAAAAGAAACTCGGGATAAAGAAAGAGACTTAGGAAGCAGATGAAGAAGATAAAAGATTCATTCAGATCCCAGAAGATATAGGAAAAAAAAACACACTCTATTTTCTGTTTTAAAAGAAATAAGTAAAAATTTCATAAAGTTTGTGACCTCAGATAAGAAATCTAAAATTTGAATCTTAGAGGTAAATAATTATACATTTTAGGTAGCCAGGAAGCACAAAGAATAGAACATTGTGCCTGGAAACAGGAACACCTGAGTTCAAATTCTACCTTGGACACTTACCAGCTGTGTGACCTTAGAAAAATCACATACCTCCTTCAGTCTGAGGTTACTTATCTGTAAAATGAGGATAATAGCATCTATTTCCTGAGGTAGTTATAAGGATCAAATGATATAAAATTTGTAATAGTGCTTTTACAAACCTAGAAATGCTTTGCAAATGCTAGAATTATTTCAAAAGAACAACAAAAATGAGTTTCAAGACTGAAAAATAAATTATTTCTCAAAATTTAGTCTCAGCTCTTCCTCTTGGTAATTGTGTGAACTTGGGCAAATTTCTCTACCACATGGAGCCTTGATTTTCTCATCTATAAAATCAGGGGCTTAGACCAGATCATCTAAATTCCCTCCTAACATTAAAAACTTGAAAATCTTTAAAAACACATGCTGTTTAAAAGTTTATAAAATCACTTATGCCATCCAACATATACCTGGAATTTCAGAATAGCTTCTTCAAACGTTTACTGAAGCGATTCACCTCAGCCCCCACCCTTTCAGGTACTGTCTTCTTTCTGCCTTGCATCTGTAGATTCCTAATTTGCTCTTCCAGTTGCCTTGCAGCGGCTTCTGCAGCTTGAGCCCTCATTTGCTCAGCTGCAGCTTGAGCCCTCATTTGCTCAGCTGCAGCTTGAGCCCTCTTTTGTTCAGCTGCAGAGGATGAAAAATCAGGGACACTTTCACTTTGTTGTGAACAATAAAAGATCCAGCCAACTTTTCCCCCAGCCAAGTTATATCCATAATGTTATTGTATGTGCTTCATGGAAAAGACTTTTTGTAGCTTTTAACTGTCATTCTTCACCAAGGCCACCAGTTTTTATGTCCTCAGAGATGGACAAAATTTTAGAAGTAGAAAAGATCCCTTGCTGGATTCTGACTGTCACAGAGAAACTAAGTTGTTTTAAATGAAAATACCTCAGGTTTCCCTGACTATCCAGTGTTTCATTTACATTTACAGGTTCCTTACCAGCAATCTCATTTTCTTTTGTTGTGAGTGCTTGATCTGTCTGCTCAATTGTTTTAGCTACACCTTCCTTGGATTTCAGGTATTCCTGCAGAATCTTCTCAGCCTGGAAATGGAAAGAAAGTAAATTTGAAAAAGGAAATAATGTTGTTGGGATAAAGTCAAAAGTTGGTTGTTTATGGGACACTGGCCTTGACAATGGGCCATTCCATTTGGCATTATTGTTGTTTAATTCAGGGCTTGGAAATTATTCCTAAAGTTTCCCCTTCACCTGTAATATGACAGTCTCTAATGCAAGGATATACCTGTATCCCCTTCCTGGGCTGCTGGTTGTATTTTACTATGAATTCTTGCTGCTTCTGCAGAAAGAGACCATAACCTCCTGGTTTAGAGAAGGCTCCTTGCTTCACTGCTTCATCCAGAGGCCCGAAAATATCCTGAAGCAAAGCTCTGCACCGCTGTGCTGACTCGTTCAGGTTCTGGTTACAAAGAGCATTCCACTTGGCTTCTAGCTGGCTCTTCAATGTAAAGAGAACAGTGGGGAAAATGTCAGGAAAGAGGGAATTTCTAGAAATGCATTCTTTAAAACAACCTCCCCCTCCCACCTTTGCACATTCACAGATGTTGTCCTGGCTCTAGACCTGCTTTTGCAGGATCCTCTGGCATATCTATCCTAGGAGATAAAGATTAGGGGAAGAGAGCAAATCAGGCTTGGTCCTTTCCCTTTATTGCCTTTGCCTTAGAACACAGTCCTCAATTCTTCAAACTCTTTCATGTATAAATTTCAGTTTTTCAAAATTAATAATAAATTTATTACAATACCAGCCAACCAGCATCTTTTAGCAAATAGTTGCCATGTGACTCTTTCTTAAAGGAGATTGTAAATTTTCAGGATCATATGATTGATCTTAGACTCTTGTAAGCTCACTCAGAAAGAGCCCTCTTTTTCCTTTCTGTGCCCATCCTCCTTTCCATGAAATAAATAAAACCCCAAAGTACCACCAATTCTTTTCGGAATTTCTGGTCCACATCCTTGAATGAATCCTTGATGAAAACTTCAATGGTTTCCCTCTCACAGGTGGCATGTATATTCAACAACTGAGGGGTTTCTGTAGGGAACTGGACCCTTTTCTTTATTGTTTCTTCATAGTATGTAAGAGCCTTTTTTACTGCAGCTGAGTTCTCTATTTGAGCCAGTGCCAGGACTGCATTTTCCATACAGGGCATAGCTCCACTGGTGATGGCCTCAACATAGGTCAGGACCAGGTTTTGTAGACCTATAGAGAAAAACAAAGATCTGAACCATTCAGAGAACAATTAGAATATATCGTGCTAAATAATGGGTATGTTTACTTGACTTTTCATTCTATCTTAATTATTGCACCAATGGGAAAGGATTGGATATAGAATCTTGAAGGTTTTCAAATGTGCCCTTTCCAAGACTAAAGTTTTATGATCCTATAAAGCTTTCAGGAAATTTTTTTGTTATGGTGCAAGAAGTATCCAAAATGATAATAACGAGAAGCAATGAATAGGACTACTTGTAAAGTTCTTTTGGCAGTTAATATTAATGATAATGATGATATTAATAACAATAATAGCATGTATATAGTGCTTTAAGTTTTGCAAAGCATTCTACATATTTTATTTGATTTTCAAAATAATCTGGTGATGTAGGTGCTGTTATCCCCATTTTACACAAGAAAGCTGAAACTTATGTAAGTTGCCTAGGGTCACCCAGGTAGTAAGTGTCTACAACAGAATTTGAACTCAGGTTTTCTTAACTCCAAGCCCACTGCTCTTACCCACTGTGCCAACTAGATACCCACTCTTTGATAAATGTGACACATGATTGGTCTAATACCAACAGAATATGTTGGGTATCAGTGACTACTTTCAATATATGCTTCTTTTTTATACCTCTTCTTCTTTTTCTTTAAAAAAAAAGCAGATAAATAATAAAGAGAAAGTACTCACGGGGCCCAGTGATTGTGATACCTCCTTGGATAGTTTTTACTTTGGAATGTTGAAAGATATAGGAGCGGAAGTTTTCAGTTTGTTCAACAAATGAAGCCTCTAGTTCACTGTCATGAAGTTTCTCAAGCTGGGCCAATTTCTTCCCATGGATAGGATGTTCAAAGATGAAGCATTTCTTTTTTGGAAAGAATTGGTGGATACACTGTCGGGGTAGGTTGAACATGTATACTTCATCATGGGTACCTGAAGGAAGGAAAGGGTTAGCACATTAAAGTCCAATTTCAAGTAGTTCCTTGACATTTTGTCCCTTCTCAATTCTTTCATTCAGTACATTCTTAGTACTTGGAGTGTGTAAAGTTTATGGATAATTAAACACAGAGAGACTAAGGAGAAAAACTTATTCTAGGGTTGTAGATTCCAGCTAAGCACTGAATGACATAACTAGTATTCTAGTTGGCTATTTAGATAAGGGTAACTAGATAAATACAAGTTCAGAACAGAAAATCATGGTTCTACAGAAGGTGGCCTTGCCCTCTTATCCCCAGATATTAGTCAGCCCTCAATTTTTGAGACCTTCTTTAAGTTTTAGTGAGTTCTCCAGGTATTCATCAGAGCTGATGGGCTGTCCATCGATTTTGAGCTCTAAAGTGAAATCACGCACAGTCCACACAAAGTCTGGAAAGAAGTTTACAAAATTAATTGAGTCTTTCTCCTCTGCTGTTCCAAGGGAGGATTTGATTCTGATTCGCTCTGTCAGCTCTGCAACATAGCTGGATTGTGAATTAAGGAAAAGTAGTAAGAAAAGAGATGGAGCTCACCTTCTTCACTTCATGAAGACCTCATTTATTTCCTTCAAATAATTTATTTCCTACTTGATCTGAAGCAGCATGTTTTTAACTTGGCCTTTAAGTCATTTTGCCAGATTTAAAATTTTAGGGAGCTGCTCAAAAATAGCTTTCTCATATCCCTGGAAATGTCATTATTGGATTTATTTTGTTCCCTAACGGGGCTTCATTTATCTATAAGCATTCAGGCTAGCAGGGTTTTTTGAATCTTAACAATAAATGCAGAACATTTATTGTTTATTAACAATAAATCTTAAATAAAAAACTCATATCTAAGTCCCAAATAGTCAAGAAATCTGTGATCAATTTTTTTCTATCACTTTGGGCAAAGAACTCAGCTTGGGCAGAGAGCTGATCTTCTACTCTGTCCTTTGTAGTTTAGGGATGATAGTAATGCAAGTAGTTATCTCCTTCTGATAGGTCCACTTTACTGATAGTGAAGAACTCAGTCATTGGACAACCAATCTCATTATCCTAGCCCTTACATAGTTTGTGTTACTCATGCTACTAGGAAAGGGGGAGAACTCCAGACCATTTTTTTTAGGGGCCTATGATTCTCTGCTGTGCCAGTCTTTATAGGCAGCTTCATTGCAGGTGGATAGAGCAACTAGACCTGAAGGCAGGAAAAACTGAGTTCAAACCCTGCCTCAGACATTTAGTAGCTTGTGTGGCTTTGGGTAAATCATTTAACCTCATCCTCAGTTTCCCAGTTAATAGCATCTATCTTGCAGAGCTGTTGTGTTGTGTAGGTGTTGTCTCCTTCTTTTCCCTTAGCATAGATAAGTGTATGAGTTGGCGCCTTATTGTCATGAATTTGTGCCTCCTTATCACTCCTCAGTACAAATGATTTCTGAATTTCTCCATTTGTGTCAGGGGAAGGTTTGTGCTTCGACAGCCATTTTAGGTTTCTATATGACTCAAGTACTTTAGTACATGGGGCACTCTGGAGAGATTTTGTGGATGTTCAAGCCTCTTGTGAAATTGCAGCACTCCTTTCAATTCTTTCTTCCCTGTCTCCTTTAAAGACAAAGTTCAGGAGCTATAATAATTCCTTAGGGGTCAACTCTTTGTTCCAAATCTTGTTCCATGAACAAGATCCTCCATCTCCACTTCAGGCCTTTTTTTGGTTGCCCCCCATGTTTGGTATGCTTTCCCTCCTTAACTCCCCTCTGCTGACTTTCCTGGCTTCCATTAAGCCCTATCTTGTTCAGAAAGGTTTTCCTCACCCTTTTTAATTCTATTGTCTTCTTTTTGTTAATTATTTCCTATTTATTTTGCATATTGTTTGTGTGTATGGACTTTTTTTTTTTTTTTTTTTGCTTGCTGTTTTCCTCTTTTTCTCCATTAGATTGTGAACTTCTTGAGGGCAGGGATTGTCTTCTACCTCTTTTTGTATTCACAGCACTTAGCCCAGCAACTGTTTGTTATACAGTAGGTGTATAATATTTATTATTTAATATCAATTAATTGATTGGTACTCTTCAATCCTGCCTAACTTGGAAACCATGAATTTGTATTGTCCCACTGGGACCAGGAGACCCTAGGACAAGGAAAATTAATACTTTGTCCTGGAACTAGCAGAGAGGGACGAAAGATTATTCTTCCTGACCATATTTTAACATGTCTCTAACTCTGTTTTCATGATAGCATGTGAGCTTTGTCTGATACTTTTTTGATCTTTCACTCTTGCCCTTAATTCCACTAGACATAGATTTTAGAGAGCAATGTCCTGAACAGAGTAGAATTGTCCCCTTTGGGCTTGGCTCTTGCCCTCCATCACAGAAAGGATACTGCAGCTGGTCCATGGCCTGCTGGTTGATGATGCCCATGCTGTTGTAGACAAAGGTGCTGCTCAGTAGCACGGCCAAGGCAAAGATCCACCCATCATTCTTATTGTCACCCTAGAAATCAGAACATACTTTCTGCACTTGTTGCCCGATACCATCCTACTCCAATGGCAGCTATTGAATTAGCATCCTTATGTACCAGATAGTAATAATACTAACACGTTCTCCTTCATTTTCAGTCATGAACAGTGTCTTCCCTTCTTACCTTTTCCACATCGCCCAGGCCCTCAGTGTCTAGAAGAACGAGGGTGTGATTTGGCTTTTTGGGATGAGGAATACACCACATCCAGATGCCCTTGGTGTGAGACTGCACTGTGGATCCAAGGGAGAAGCCTGCACAAGAGTGTGGAGAGATAAGCATGGAGCAGTCTGGGGAGCAAGACATATCACTTCTGCCTCAGTTTCCACATCTCTAAAATGGGGATAGCAATATTATCTATCTCCCAGGGTAGTCGTGAGAATCAAATCATATATATTATATATGGTAAGTACTTTGCAAATTATAAAGTGGCTATATGTCTATAGAAATGCTACTTTATCATCATCATTGTCATCACCCTAAAATACTGACTTTACATGAATGAGTAATATTCAGCATGTGTAGGAGGGTTATACTGTAGTCTTTTCTAGTGTACTTGCCTGAATTTTGCCCTGCCAGCTTGTTCATCAGGTAGGACTTGCCAGTGCGGTAGAGGCCCACGATTGCCACCACTACCACAGGCTGGGTAATTTTGGCAAGGATTTGTATTGCTTCTTTTTTCACTGTCAGTTGTCTGTTACTGTTCTCAATTAGACATATTGGAGCTGACATCCAGAGATCAGTGGCCATGTTGGAGGTACTGTGATATTTGGAAAAAAAAAACATATGGGGACACTGAGAATCAAAATGACCTGCCCATGTTATCTCTTGTATATTTTTGACTCCAAGGCTGGCTCTCTGGGACCACATGCTGCCTCTGTAGGTGCAGTATATACTTCTAAGAACTGAGGCAGGCTGCAGCCATCCCAAGAACATACTCATTACTGGGGCTTCTTCCCATAATTTATGATATGACCCTCTTGCCCATCTGGTCAGAGTTTTGCTGCTTTTATCAAAATAAACACCCAAACATTTGTTAGTAAACAGCTTCCACCCCTTTAAAGCCATAATCCAGTCTTGAAAAGGAGGCAATGATAGTATATTTTTCTCTGTATTTATGTGACTCTTTTTTGGACATAGTTTCAAATTGCTTTCCAGAAAAACTGGAAGGATTCTGGTTCACTCACTAATGGTGAATAGATATGCCTATTTTTCTGTAGTCTTTCTAACATTTGTTATTTTCCTATTTCGTTAACTTTGCCAATCTGATATTTTTGAGGCAGAACCTAAGAATTGCTTTAGTTTACATCTCTCTAATTATTAGCTACTTCAAACATTTATTTATTTATTTATTTTTTTATATTTGGTTACTGGGTAGTTTGGATTTCATCCCTTGAGAATTTTGTCCATATCCTTTGATCATTTGTCAGTTGGAGAGTGGTTCTTATTCTTATAAATTTAAGTCTGTTCATTATGTCTTGGAAATGAGATTTTTATTACAGAAACCTGTGATAGGGGGCACTGAGCTTCCTAATGGCAAATAGGTCAGGTCAAAATTTCTGGCCTGATCTATAGGAGGAATCAGCTTGTGAATGACCACTTCACTTCCAGCCTAGACAAGAAATAGAGACCCAGTCTCAAAAAAAATAAAATAAAACAAACAAACTAATAAAAATGGATAAGGTCTCTTTGCACTAATCTGAGGATACCTGCTCTGTTACTGAGAAGAAGACTGGGCACTTGTAAGTTAGAGCAGATCACTCAAGAAATGCACCAGGATTCTCTCTATACACCATAGTCATCATTTTTGTAGCATTGTAACTCTGGGGAATCAGTTTGTTTAGCTATTCCTCAATTAAAGGATGTCCATTTTGTTTCCAGTCCTTAACAACTACAAAAGTGCCACTTATTAAACTTAAAATTTATAATTTGCTTTCAATGTATTATCTTTATTTTTTGAAACACAGCTCCCACTTCCCCCTCCTCAAAGGCACCAAAATATTATTATCTGTATTTTCCACGTAAGAGTTTGCAGGAATCCTAGAATCAGTCATCTAGTACAATCTGAATGAAATGGGAAACTGAGGACTTCTCAGAATAATAAGCTTGGGTAGTTTAGGCCGCGATTAATTATTGAGCTCTGGGAGAAGAGCAAGAGGAGGATTGCTCCTCATAAAGCTCATAAACCTCAGCAGACCGGACTTTTGACCGGAATCCTATTTGCAGGAAGCCTGGCAAACATAAAATCAACAATGTCAGGCTAAATGTATATTGTGATAAACTGGGTTTGAGTAAAAGCCCAGTAACAGATTAACTACATCCATTTATGAGCATTGTGATGATGAGCAAAAAGGAAAGCAGGAAATACATTGTTCTGGAGATTGACCAGATAGAAGGTCTTGAATACCTGTAACTTCTTCAACTAAAAATCCTGTTATTTGTGTTTGCAAGTTGGCCTCCTTCTCCCAGATTCCCTGGGTACAGTTGGGGGGGGTAGATCTTGCCTGGTGGTGATTCCTTAAGAGGAGAGAGAGAGATAATGCTATATGGAGAGAGCCTCAGCCCCTGCTCATAGGAGGCCAACATGTGGCTTGTGAATACAGACCTTGGTTCTTTGCTTATGTGCTTTTGTCTCAGGTGAAAGAGATTGTAGCTTATGATGTGATGAATTTCAAAAGGGCAGGAGATTGAGTCACCAGCATATTCAAGGTCAGAATCTATCCTGGGGTTTGGAGCCAGCTTGCCCAACTATGAGACCCCTAGGAGTGAGGAACAATCTTCAGGACACAATCCAGCAGTAGCTGAGAGCAGGGTTTATGTGGTAGCTGTGCCATACTTGGGCACAAATATGGAAGGATCAATACTATGTAGAAACTATGTGAAGTGTGAGCCCACTCTTCAATGACTGAGTTTGTATAGGGGAAATTGTGTCCCTGAAATATTGGGGATGGGTAGGAAATATATTTCTGTTTCTGTCATATCTTTGATGTAAATGTCTCATTGTCAAAGCCAATTTTTAACATGGGCTAGGTGGAACTGGAATGGTGGCTAGCAGTGGAGGCTACCCTTAGGCTACCCCCTAGAATCCTGAGGGGGAGATGCAGCTGGCTTTGTTGTAAGAGGGTGAGGCTATATATTTTTTTAAAAATTTAAAAAAGGAAAAAAGCAAATTTACAAAACTGATCATTAGAAGCAATGGGATGCAGCTTCTAGGAGAAACATAGGCCTAATCCCGAGGCCCCCTGACTTTAGGAGTGCTGCTGTTCTAACAATCTTTTTGTCAATGATTCTAAAAGCTCCTGGCCTTAGGGAAACTATAGTACAGTCGTATAATTGTTGCTGACTGCCAGATAACAATCAGTTGGTCACTAATAAAAATTTTTAGACAATAATTAGGTGCATACCAGATTACTCCTCCATTCTACCCCTAAAACATAAAATTAGCATATGAAAGACATGAAGCACTGGTTCTCTCCATCTTTTCCTTTAAGTTTGTCTTCTTACTCCTGGTTCTTTGCTAAATACTTTTGGAACTTAGCCTGCTTCAGTTGGTGTTACAAGTATAATAAACTTTGCCATTTGCAGATGGGTTCAAGCTTGTAAATTCTTTGGAGACACCTTGTGACATTGTCTGAAACCCCAAACTTTTGAGGTCTCCCTTTAAATCTCAACAGAAGGAATATATCTGACAGAAAGTGAAACTTTCCCCACATATCCAATCTTTCTCTTTCCCCCTTCCTCTGCCTTCTCCAGGGCTAAGTTTAATTCTCATCTACCTTCTCCTTCCTTCTAACCTAAGGTTCTACACAAGGAAGAAAGAGTCTTAACAGAAAAAAAGAGAAGAAATGGCTTTGCAAGAGAAAATACAAAAAAGTTCTTACTGTTTCTTCAAAGTGAATTGCTCCCAGGTTTCCAGTGATTTGGTTTTTGGTTATCCTTCCTTAATTTTTACCTCCTGTCACTGCTCAATCAGCTCTAATATTTATACCTCTGCTCCTAAGATCTGGACTTTTACCAGAGCTCTGATGATTAAAAAAAAAACCCCAACAAAAACCCCAGTCATCAAATAGGAAGTAAAGTATTTGTCAAGGAAGCAGGGAAAACCGAAAGTAAAAAAAAAATTCTTTATTGTTTAGCTCAGTGATTCAGTTAGATATCACTCACAGTAATAACTTAGAGAAATCACAAAAGGAATTTTCTAATAGTAATGCTGACAGGATTTCTTGGGAGAGAACATCAAGCTGTTTATCAATAATTTGCTATAACAGAGGGGAGCTGACGGTTTGAATCATGCAGAAGTTTCCTAGGACCTTTTCCATTTTTGCTTTTGGCATTAGACAATGTTGTTTCTAGAGAACTTAAAGCTTTTATATTTATAATGTGGATCTTCTCCATTTTAGTTAAATTAGAATTGAATATATGTCTACTCACTAAGCAGAGTTAGTCACTTGAGTGTAATGAAAAGTAATAATGTCCCCTGTTTGCAGTTTCTGGAAGCAGTGCTTCATTGATGCTTGCTTTATTCTCTGTGATCTTTGAGAAACCTTAAAGATCTGCCACTCCTTAATACAATGTTCAATGTGTATACTAGACTGCTAGAATAGAGAGCACTTAAAGATAGCTTCCATAATCATAATGTCACATATTTAAAATTTCAAGAGACCTTAGGAGCCTTCTTATCTAACCCTTTTCTTCCCCACCTCCTCCTCCTCTTATTCCTATCCTTTATAGATGAGACTATTTTAAAAAAAAACATTATTTAAATGGGGCATTTGGGGTTAAGTGACTTAACTAGGGTCACACAACTATTTAAGTATTATATGTCTGAGGCTAGATTTGAATTGAAGTCCTCATTGCTTAAGGGTGGGCATTCTACCCACTGTGTCATTTAGGTATCCCAAATGCAAATGTTTTAAATACATTATATTAAGTAGACTGCAATAAGAGTTTAGAAATACATTGTATTTGTATTTGTATCTAGAATTTCATCTTGAGGAATATTATTAGTAAATAATTCATGTTAATAATATAAATGTCAAACTGTGATCATTGATTCTGAAAGTTTTTTTTTTTTTTTTTTTTTTTTTTTT
>JAJPUD010016576.1:19903-33688 GCA_023553655.1 Myrmecobius fasciatus
TGTGTGTGTGTGTGTGTGTGTGTTTGCCAAAGTTATGAGGTCCATAAAAAAAAGATTGGGAACAGATTCTCTACATGAAGAAGCTAACCATTAAACTTTAAAAGAGTCACTTGAATTGAATTTTAGAATATAATAGTCAAGAAATTGCTTTGAATATAGAAATATCCCTCTGCCAGGGAGGAGGCTCCTTCCCATTGCTGTGTTATTTCTAGAGGCTCCCATTTTGGAGATGTTCCTAGAACCCTGCCATTCTTCATTCCTCTTTTGGAGGAACTTCTTATTCTCCCTTTCCTTCTAATTCCTTGTTTACCAGGATGCTCACACATAGGAGATTTTATTTAAGAGCTTTTAACATGTTTTTCTTTTCTTGTTATTGAGTTTAAACTCATCCTCATACACGGATCAATCATTAGAAATTATTTCTATATAACAAACAAACTTATAGATTCTTAATAAACACATTCCTTATTTGGGAACTATACATCCCAAACAAGCTCATTTCTCAGGGCTGATGACTTGCCTACTTACACTAATAGTTTAAAGAAAACTCACAAGCTTACAAATTAAAGGAATTGACAGAGACCCCAGAGAAAGGACTGAGCTTGCTGTTCCTACCTGCCCACCCCAACTATCGGTTTCTTTGGGCTGTACTGTTTGATACTTTCCCCAAATGTGTGATGGGTAAAAGGGTGCTGCACACCCTCATGAAGTAGAACTGATAAGTCTTTCATCTCATTCCTCTTGTTTCACATAAAGTAATTATCAGTTGTTGGTTTTAACGTAATGACAATAACTCCAAATAATTAGTTGACATTCCTAGAATTTTCATAAGTAATAACCAAATAATTGTAGCTATAATTTCCTCTTAATTTTCTAGCAAAAGGTGGAATGCCTAATTCCTTAAATTATATTTTAAAACATTATAAAGCAGAAGTTAGCAAAATTAAAGAAAGAGTTTCCCTTTCTTTTAGTTGTTCATTTTATTCTGTCCTCAAGTTGTTACAGCTTTGGAAGTTCTCAGGGAGTGGTCCAGCTTCCCTCTTCCTTTAAATAAGTGCCCCTTTTATTTTAGGGAGAACACAAGACAAGTAATAAAATTCAGATTGAACAGAATCTACTAAAAAAATTAAGAGGGGGCGGAGCCAAGATGGCGAACTGCAGACAGCTTTCTCTGTGAACTCCTTTGGGACCTTCCCTCAAACCCAGACAAAGTGAGCCTTCGAACTGGTTTGTGAGTGAAGGCTCTGCCAAACATTTGGACTACAACGCACTTCTATCAAAAATCTACCTTGAAAGAACTCCGGAGAAGGTTAGACTCAGGGGAAATCGGCAGTTGGTCACGATCAAACTGTGCATACCCTTTGACCCAGCAGCATTTCTATTGGGCTTATATCCCAAAGAAATCATAAAGAAAGGAAAAGGCCCCACATGTGCAAGAATGTTTGTGGCAGCCCTTTTTGTAGTGGCTAGAAACTGGAAATTGAATAGATGCCCTTCAATTGGAGAATGGCTGAATAAATTATGGTATATGAATATTATGGAATATTATTGTTCTTTAAGAACTGACCACCAAGATGATTTCAGAGAGGCCTGGAGAGACTTACATGAACTGATGCTGAGTGAAATGAGCAGAACCAGGAGATCATTATACACGGCAACAACAGTACTATATGACGATTAATTCTGATGGACATGGCTGTCTTCAACAATGATATGTTTCAAACCACCTCCAATTGTTCACTGAAGAAAGCCATATACACCCAGAGAGAGGGATGCGAAATGTGGACCACAACATAACATTTCTCATACTCCTTGATTGATGTTTGCTTACATTGTGTTTCCTTTATCTGATATATCGTTTGTGTAGATAAGATTTTTCTTGCACACCAATGATAAGTTTGGAAATATGTATACATATATTCGATTTGCCAATATTTTAACATAATTAACATGTAGTGGATGTCCTGCCATCTGGGGGAGGGGTGGGGAAGTTGGGGGGAAAAATTTGTAACGGAAAGCTATGTAAGGGTTATTGTTGAAGAATTACCCACACATATGTTATGCAAATAAAATAAAATTAAAAAAAATTAAGAGGGGTCTCAAAAATGAATAGGAGTCTCATATAACTTAACATGGTGTTTCCAATTTTGAAATTCACACCAATTACAAAAGGTATTTTAAAAATGACTTCATTTTAGTTTATGAGATTCCCTAAATTTTAATTAAATGTTCTAATCAAACTGAATTACCACTTGATTATTTTCCAATTCACACAAACCTTTTCTCTTTTGTGAGCCAGGAAAGGGTTGTGTCAGTTTTTACTGACAAGGTCCCCAAAAAACTGAATCCCCATTATGCAAAAGCAGGCTATTTGCTGCCAGAGTTTTTAAAGCAGCTAACTGCTTTTATGTTTTCCTAAAGTTCTCCAGATTTAAGAATCTATTTGTTAGTACAAATAGATTATATTCCTTTATATACTCCTTTAAAACTGCTTTTACTGTCAAATATCTCATACAAATTTCACTGAACTGAATATATTTTCTTTCACTCGGTTTAATCCCTTCATCCATGTATCCCTGATGCGGTCAAGAAAGGAAGGAAGAGGAAAGAAAAAGAAAGAGACTCTCTTTCCACTATGCATTATGCTTCTAGTTCTGGGGAGCTCAGGCTGATGATTTTAATTTAGTTGAATTTGCTTCCAAATTACTTTACACACACACACTCATTTATCTCAACATTGGCATTGTATATTGGTCACATCTAAAAACCTATATTATCAAATATGAAGCAACTGTATCCAATAAAACAGTTAATATTCATATAGCATTTTTTTTATGCTAAGTACTTTTGCAATCAGGTAAACTTCACAACAACAGCTATTATTGTTTCTCTTTACAAATCAGAAAACTAGGCAGAAATAAAATAATTTGCCACAAATTACACAACTAATACTATTTCTGCAACTGAAATAGAGAGTAATGGGCTTACTAAATGCAAAGATTGGCTTTCCCACTTCATACTGCCAGACTTTTTACTGCCAGGGGTATCCTAATTCTTCTCTGGCAGTTGCTGGACAGAATCTACTGAAGTCTGGGATGGCTGGTGTCAGGATCTCACTTTGATGATAGTTTCAGGTCCAATGGCTTCTAGTAACTGCCCTGTGTTTCCTAAAGTTAAACATCACATGTAATGTTTAACTGTAAATTCTCTGTAGTTTCCTGGAGGACCTTGCCGTATAGTTTGAGAATCACCTCTAATTCAGACTTCTGGAACCAATGGGAAAAGATCTAATTATTTTTCAGCATGATATCCTATAACTAATTGGAAGACACCTATGATGTCCCCTTGAGGCTTCTCTCATCCAGACTAAACCATCCTCATTTCTTTTGTTACATTTTTCAGACTAAAGGCTGTATCTCTTTTATTTTTCTCCTTTTCAAAATAAAACTTCCTTCTGTAATATTGTGAACTGTATAAAAGTCAGATACAGAGCTCTCACATGCTTTATATATCAAACATGTAAGAAGCATAAAATATGAACATGAGCTGTTTTTTTTTTTTTGCTGAGGCAATTGGGGTTAAGTGACTTGCCCAGGGTCACACAGCTAGGAAGTGTTAAGTGTCTGAGGTCAGATTTGAACTCAGGTCCTCCTGACTTCAGGGCTGGTGCTCTATCCACGTGCCACCTAGCTGCCCCAGAACATGAGTTTTTATGTGTTTTTAAAGAGACAAAAGTATGGGCATGTGTGATATCATAGATTTTAAAGGGCTTGCTTTGGAACCAAGAAGATCTGAGTTCAAATCTTACCCATATCACCACTGTGACCCTGGACAGATCATTTCACTTTTCAGTGTTCTAAACAATCCTCTATTAACATAAACCACAGAGAAGGTACTGACCCACATTTGTAAAGGGAATTTCCTCACACAGATGATCCTTGTACTAATTAAATCTAAATCCTGGTGAAAGAGCACTCATGTTTCTAACAGGATAAATAGCTTGATTGATGCTCTTCTCTTATTTGCTCATACATATAAAAAAGGATGACTCATGTAAACTGATGATGATGGTCCTGGGTGAAGCTTTACTTTCCAGGTGGGACAGGGAATAGGGTTTGATGCTAGAAACCCTTCAGACACCAGGAAAAAGCTGAAAGTACTATGCTTCTCCCTTCCCCTGCTGTAATCATCCCAAAGCCCCACAGCATTAGTGCCCTCTGGCACCAGGACCTCAAAAGTAAACCAGCAGAAAGTGTCAACCATCTCAATATTAATTTCCTTAGGCTTCATTTTACCTGGGCTTTTTTCTCTCTGGATCTTTTATGAATTTATCAGACCTAAAGGATAAAGATAATCCTCAGACTTTTTCTCTGCCCCCTCCTCCAGACCTCACCTTTTAATAAATGAGTTCATTGTTTCCTGTCTCCAAAAGGAGAATCTTTCTGTTCTTTCACCATCAATTTGAGCCAGAAAATAAAATGCTTTAATCAAAGTGGATTTCAAGGGACACTTTTATATTAGAAGAATGAAAAGACAAAACAATTCAAGGGGAAAATACTAAGATAACAAAGTGTAGATACCGATCAGTCTAGCAGCCATCAGAAACAAAAGTTTGTCTCTCTAGCTGTCCTTTCTCTTCCTGTCCCTTGGACAAAAGGAATCAGGAAGTAATTCTTCCGTGTTTGATCTGGGCTTTGAGCAAAGTTCTCTCTAAGAAGCTGAGTGAAGAAGTAATAAGTCCAGCAGTGCTATCTCACTTGACAACCTCTGGTTCACTGCCAAAGTTCTTGTTTTCCATCATCCCTAATAGCAATCTGCATTTTGGTTCTGATGGGAAAGGGCCAAGGCACATGGGGACTTAATGGGAAGTTAGCATATACATCACTCTCACTCCAGTCTATCTCGTCCATGTTTCCTATTCATCTACTGATATCTTCTCAGAAGAATCCTCTCACATCCTTCTTCTTACAGTGTTCTCCTTAATTCATATTGCTGGAAGATTCTAAGGGCACAACTTGCAAAATCAGTTTATAGGATTAGGAAATGTTGAACATCTGGACAATAGTAGAGAGAGGATTCTGAGATCCTTAATGTTTACCAAAAAGAAATAGGATTTAGAATTGGAAGAGACTTAAGAAACCATTTATTTTACAGAGAAGGAAACTGAGGTTGGTAAAGATTAAGTGCTTTATTTTATATCATACAGATAGCAAGGCATTTGAGCTCAGGTCTTCTCACCATAGAATGAAAACACATAGCATGTGATAACACATAAATATTTCTATTTCAGAATATAATTGGGAATTCCTAAATCAAAAACTATTCCACTTGAACTTTTAAAAATCTTAAGAAGCATAAGGGATGGGCAGCTAGGTGGTGCAGTAGATAGAGCACCAGCCCTGAAGTCAGGAAGACCTGAGTTCAAATCTGGTCTCAGACACTTAATACTTCCTAGCTGTGTGACCCTGGGGAAGTCATTTAACCCCAATTGCCTCAGCAAAAAAGCAAAAAAAGAAGCATAAGGGACAAATTTATGTTCTGTCATATCTGAAGAGAAGTTAATGGACTTGCTTCCATGATTGCCAGAACATGTTTGGAGACAAGACATCTCAATTTAAGTTCTATCTTCTGTGTGACTTAGGAAAAATCACTGTATCTCTGTGCCCTGGAGTTTTATAATATTAAAAGCTAGCATTTACGTAGCACTTTGAATCTCCAAAATGTAACATTCATTTTATCCTCATGCCAAGTTTGTAAAATAGGTGCTATTATATTACCCATTTTGGGGATGAGGAAACTAAGGCACAGAGAGATTTAGTTTTCTTAGGGTCCTTCAGCTTATATACAGTCCTTGCCTGCTGTTAGAATTCAACTCAGGGCTTCTAATCCTCCCCACCCATTGCACTACCAAAGAGCCACAAGTAAAATGAGAGAGTTATATCCCATGATTTTTCAGGCTTCTTCTAGCTCTGAATCCTCTGAGCCATTGTACAGAAGGGGAGAAACTGAAGCTTCCTGCTTTTCAGACTATTTACCTGAAGAATAAAAGTCTTTCATTTAGTTGAATGATGTCTCATTTCACTATCATTGAGGAAATGGATGTTCTGTGAATTTTCTCCCTTGTCCTTTATGTTATATAATGAGCATCTGCTTTATTTTTTTAATACTTACATGAATTAGAAGCAGGGAACACACAGCCACTCATACATTAACACATATTATAAGGTCTCAGTGCCTTATCTTATTAGGTGGAACAAATATTTTCTTTAACATTTTTGAAAAACTGAAACTCATTTGGTCATCTTAAAAATTTGCTCAGTGCATTTAACCCCAATCCAAGGAGTTTTCCTGCTCCAGGTAAGAAGATCATCAATCCAGTGCTAAAAACATCTAAAACTGAGGACCACCAGGAAGACTTTTTACTCTCAGCCTCCCTAATCTTTTCTTGTAGGATCTCCATCTGTCTGGTCATTTCTTCAGCTTTCTCATGAAATCCTTCCTCCATCAGCCTCTTTTGTTCCTAAGAGAAGACAATAGAACATCAACATTGTATTTTGGGTCTCTATGTATTTCTATTGCATAAGATGTGAGCCCTAAGTAGGTTAGAAGAAGGGGAAAAGGCAATAGGGATTTCTCCTCAGGAGACATTCCTGGGTCATGAGAAAAACCAGGTAGAGGTTAGTTCTTCTCTGCAATGACTTGGTACTTCCCCATTACTAGAGACTAGAGCTGAATCACAATGCCAACCCTAGGCCAGTTGTGTTGGAATCATGATCCTAAATGGGGAGGGAACTTGATGGTATAGTGCTGGACTTGGAGTGAGGAATACCTGAGTAAATCCTGAATTTGATCCTTAATACCTGTGACTGGAGTCATGTTCTTTAACCTTTAATAGCCCCCAGCTCCCCCAGTTTGTTGTGAGATAGTTTGCTTTTTAAACCTTACAGTGACATATAAAGTGCTAGCTCTCATCTTCAACATTATTCTCAATTTCTATTCAAGTGGCCCACATGTTTAAAAGAAAAGAGACACAAAATGCTATCTAGAGAGTGACTCAATATGGCTTCAGGTCAACTTCAAAGGGGCTTGGCCTTCTGATCAACACTGAAATGAATGTGGATCAATATCTGCTCTATACCTAGCCTGGGCTGGTTATTCCATGTGTTTAGGCAGGGCCTCCTCTATCCTATGATTCTTTGGGTAGGGACTTCTGATTATGATCCTAAGAAAACAAGGTCAGCTACTGGATATGTTCTTCCTCCAGGACCCAGCAGTTTGGGCTCTAGTAGGAGGGTGCAATTGATGAAGTCTGGGATACTTGGAATCATTTTAGCAGCCCAACCTCAGGGGTCTCTGCAATCAATGTGCACTGTCCATGGTCCTTAGGATTACCATGAAGTCACACACAGTTTGGATTTTTTTTTGGACTTTTTTTGAGGACAGAGATTCTTTGA
This sequence comes from Myrmecobius fasciatus, assembly GCA_023553655.1. NCBI lineage: Eukaryota > Metazoa > Chordata > Mammalia > Dasyuromorphia > Myrmecobiidae > Myrmecobius > Myrmecobius fasciatus. The sequence continues at coordinate 27,358 of JAJPUD010016576.1, forward strand.
TGGAAATTTAAGGGATTCAGTTAGAAGCAGGTTGGAAAATTTAATCAATTCCTGTTGAGGTTTTCCTCTCTGTGCTATGGAGTTAAAAGTCCTAATCATTGCACCTTAAAGGTTCATGACACTTGGTAGTTTTCAAGTCTTTTTTTTTTTTTTAATTTTGCTAAACAGATGTTATGGAAGCTTTTTGCTACCACAAATATATACAAAATAGTAGGAATATAGTTGTATGCAGAACAAATGGTCTTGTCCCCTAAGCTTATATTCACCATTGTGCCTTTCTTAGCCCTTTCTCAATTGTATAAGGCAGAGTGACATTAGTGAGAGCCTTAGAGTCAGGAAGACCTGAATTAAAGTTCTGATACAAACTATCCCATCTGTGTGGCTGGGGATAAGTCATTTAACCTCCCCATGGTCCAAAGGATTTCTCTGAGCCTTCAGAGTGGTGCTGATTGTCCTAGTAGAGGAAATCTCACAGCAGTTACTTCCAGCAATGAGGTTACAGGACCAGTTCACTCTCTTACATTTGCAGGAAAGAGTCAAAGACACACTATGGGGTGCTTGGAACTTAGCCCTCTACAGTTTTCAGAAACTGTAGCAGATTCTATCTGTGACAAGTTTAGCAATGGAAGTTAAGCCAGGACTTTTTGACTTCAAGACAGAGAGGATCTTGGCAGAGATATTACTGTAGACTGTTGATCAGGAAATAGAATAAGGATTAAATAGAACAAATAAAATAATAATTAAGAACAAACAAAATAATAAATAATTAAGCCTGAATGCACAAGGTAGTTGAGATGGCTCTGGATCTTTGTTTCAGAGAGTTTGGTCTTTAGGTTCTGGAGTCCTACTGGGTGGGGGGAAAAGGCCCATTCCAATTAAAGTTCAGAGAGATTCATGGATCTCCTATGGGAGAAAAAGCACTAAGGGACGTTCTCTAGACTGATGACTGTGTGCTAAGTTGTCAGTCTTGTATAAATGGGAGGCAACAAAAAAGCTTCTGGGCATTAGGTCTTTGCTTTGAACTAATTGTGTCTTCTGGTTGACTAGAAAAATACAGGTTTTGGTAGGGTCTTAAAAACTTTGAATTTTATAGGATAAGAACTGAAAGAATAACTTGAGCTTAATATAGACTTAACTTGCTTGGGCAGCTTATTGGGGAGAATTGGGGGGGAGTGTTACAAAATTCATTGGATCTGTACAACAATAACGTACGTTCAGTGAGGCAGACATTAGTGACCCTGTATTAGAGGGTGAGAAAACTAAGGGGGGGGGGGAGAAAAGAGCTCAAACCTAGAGTTTCTGATGAAAAGTCCAGGGTCCTTTGGTCTCCATCATGCTGACACAAAAGTAGGCAAATTTGCCTTCCTTGTTTGTCTGCCCAACTATTTCCTGCCATTGTAGTGTGTTAACCTCCCAAGCATAGCCATTAATCACAATCTCCCCATACCTTTAGCTTAGCATCCATAATCTTATTCTGTTCTTCCAGGATCTTGTTTCTATCTTCCTCCATTTTCTTTTTCAATTGGTTGATGTTTTCTTCATAACTTCTCTGCTGAGCTTCCATATTTTGCTGCATTTCAATTTGTTGCTTTTTCAACAACAACTTCTCCTTTTCAGCTGCTTCTCTTTTGAACTGTTCACCTTTTTGGTGGAATGGGAAACATTAGAAATTTAAATCAGGCATGACTAGATTTCATTTCTTGTCAGTCAGCAAGCATTTTTAAGTGCTTCCTAGGGGCCAGATACTGTGTCAAACACTTGAGAGACTCCCTTCCCCTCCAAAAAAGAAATAAAAACAATTCCTGCTAAAGAAGTTACTACAAGGGAAGAAAGAACATCCAAATAATTATTCAGATGAAAGACATAAAGAGAGATAATGGGGAAAACATGGATAAAGAAGTAGGCTTTAAAAGCTGGAGGGATGAGAAAAGGCCTTTTGAAGAAGGTAGAATGTTAGCTGACGTATGAGGTAGGAGGCAGAACATTAATTGCATAGGAACAGTTAATGGAAAGGCCTAGAGATCAGAGATGTCTTCCCATCACTGAGTAACTTCAAGTAAGTTGGTGTCGCTGAAAAATGTCATACATGGAGGGCAGTGAGTTTTCAGAAGCAGTAAAGATAAATAAGGGTCAAAATGAAGAGTTTTAAATATTAGGGAGGAGTTTATATCTGATTCTGGAGTTACCTCCAGGTAGTAGGGACTCTTTGGAGGTCATTGAGCAGGAGGGTGACATATGCATTTTCTCCTGAACTTAGAACCCAAACTGATTATGAAAAAGAGACTTAAAATTCCTAAATTCCTTTTTCTAAATCAGATTGAGAAAAGTAGAGCTGAGGAAGTCAGAGGGAGCAGCCTCTCTGACCTGCTGATCATAGTCCCAGTTGCTGTTTACAAATCCCACAGAGAATGGGACAGTAAAGACAAAGAAATCCCAAGCATTTCAGGAAAATGTTCATGTCACAATGAGGCCCTTACGTAGAATTTTGTTCCAAACCTACCAAATACCCTGTATGACTAGATCATCAAAGCCCTCTCTGTATACCTTTCAAGGCCTTCTCTTGTTCAGTGAGAGCTTGATCTGTCTGCAAGATGGAATCTTCTGTCACTGCCAGTGTCTGTAGAAACCTTTGGAGGACCTCATCTGCCTGGACAAACATAAAAGACAGACATACACAATTATCCCCAAACTAAGTCAGATGTTGATTAGAGCAGGAACAATATCTACTATATAGGCTGGATTATTCTTTCTCTTAAAAGGTATTGGAAACATCTTTGGAACATGATCATCTCAGGAGAATAAACATAGAGAGAGGCCACAGATGTGATCTACTGGTCAGTGAATACCAAAAAGCCAGACCACAAGGAGGTCCAGTTGTGGACATCACATTTCACTGTAAGCTTGAAATTGAGGTACTAGAACAGCCTGCATTAGGCCTGGTCTCTTAGAACTCTCTTATATCCTAGTTTCCTAAATTGCACATCTTATTCTCTAGTAAGGAAGAAGGGATTTCTATCAAGAACTTCTAGCTGAGATGTGAAGTAAGAAGCCCAAGGTGTCTAGACTTTCTCCTCTTGAATGTGATAGGTAGGAGAAAGTCACTGCTCCAATACCCAGTGGCAATAATGGAACCCTTTCTTGTAACTCCCGGCTCCCAGGTCTTTCCTCACCTTTAGTCCTTTCCTAGGCACTTGATGATAATTGTTTTGTATTTCTTCTTTTTCTTTCCTGAAGAGATTGTAACCCCCTGGCAGAGAGAAGGTACCTTTAGAAATGGCTTCTATCAGGGACTGTGAGAGGTACTCAAGCTGAGTTTGACAGTATTTAGTTGATACTTCTTCATTTTTACGTATGAAACCATCCTTCTTGGTTTCTAAGATTTGCTGCCAATGAAAGAGAAAAGCAGAGAAAAGGATGAGATGTTAACAGTAGTAATAATAACAGAAGATGATTGATAGGATGCCTCAAAAATTATTTTATTCCCTATTTTATTGGGAAGGGAGTGGTATTCTCAAGAAACTGTCAAAAAAAGGCCTATCTGTTTTTGGGAAGATGTATAGTGAAGGAGAATAAAATTTCAAATTCTGACTTGGGATCTGAGATACTTCGAGGCTCTGGTTTTAAATCTGCTACTCTTTATCCAGGTCACTATCTTCTTTGAAGCTCAAAGTCCTTACTCTCCAAATGAGGTGATTACATCCTACATATCCCTGCTGGTCTTGAAAGTCCATAAGAATGATTTTGCCTTGGTCTAAAGCAAGGGAGTGCTACCAGGCTGAATAAGACTGAGTAAGACTGAAAAGAATCTGAGGTTGCTAGGTGTGGGAAAGTGTATGTATAGAGATGAGTAAGTCTGTGATCTCAAAAAAAACTGCACTGAGCTTTGAGAGAGCTCTAATGCAATTTATTTAGCAAATATACGAGTTGTTGGTGTTTTGTTTCCTAAAAACTAATCGATTTCAACGTATCACAAAGAGGGAGATCTTTTCATTGCAAGTGAGATTTGGGCCTTCATGCCTCTAGTTCTTTGGTGAGAACAGGCTCTTTTTTATGAACTGGGAATACAGATAAAAAAAACAACAACTGGAAAGTGTCTGACCAATGTCTAGGTTTCACTCAGAAAAGCGAAGTAAAAAGGGAAGGATAAATAAATGAGAGAACATACCACCAGTTTCTTCTGATACTCTTGTTTCTCATCCTTAAAAGAATACTTCATGAAAACTGAGATGGCTTCCTTCTCACACTCTGTATGTATGCTTAGCAGGTCCTGGAGAGTTTCTGTGGGGAAGTCCACCTTCAGGGCCATCTGCTCCATATAATGCTTTTCAGCTTTTTGCACAGCAGCTGAATTCTCAGTTTGAGCCAATACCAAGACTGCATTCTCCAGGCAGGGAACATCACCACTAGAGATTGTCTTCACATAGGTCTCCAGCAGCTTTCCCAACCCTGGTATTCAAGATAAGGCAAAGAACAACCTTCTTTCAATTTGATTCAAGTGTTACTTAGCTAGTAGCACCTATACCTGGGCAAGGATATCTTTGATAATATTCTTAGCAAGTGGCTTCCAAGAACAATTAATTTTGACTAAAGGGGAGAGCAGTAAAGCTCAATGTAGCCTCTTCTATTTTTTTTACACAATTAAAATGCTTAGGAAATCTCAATTTTTACCACACCAAAATATGCCTGTTGGTAAATTCTATGCATTTCTTCTAATTTTGACTTCTCTGGTTAAGCAATCAGATGTAAGCCTTCTTCCAAGGGCTTGTTCAGTCATTTCGCTGATTTTAGGTACCTTGTTCTGGAACCATTCTGGAAATATATGTCTTTCCTAAAGCAAGGTACTTAGAATTGAACACACAATTCCAGATGTGGTCAGACTGGAACCGAATACTTCATTCATTCTTGATGATGAAGGCTTGAATGACTTTTGAGACTATTGACTCATCTTGAGTTGTTAATCAACGTGATTCTTCCCCCAAGAACTGTTTTCTATCTCTATCTCCCCTATTCTCTAGTTAAGCCAAATGGAAAACTTTGTACTTCTCATCAGGTTTCACCATTTATTTGGAGTCACTATTTTATTTCACCAGGATAACATTGTACCTTATTTTATTCATTGAATGTATTAGTTGTTCTTCTGTGCCATCTGCATGTTATATTATAATTCCATTTACATCTTTTATAATTTTGTCAATATTATTGACTATGTTCTAAAACCTTGAGGCATAGCATTATAGAATTCCCTTCAATTTGACCTCAAGTTATTAAGAGCTGTTTTGGGGATCTGGTCATTTAATATACTCTGAATCTGCCTAAGAGTATGGCCATCTGTTTTGTATCTCTCTCACAACTGTAGCATGTCTCATTGTTATATATTCTGTTGAAATCTCGCTATCCTAAATTGACACTGTTTCTTATGATCTACATCAATTCAGTTACAGTGTCAAACAAGCTAATTTGCTTAATCTGCTGGATTTTAGTGAGCACTGTTTCCTTTTCTTAGTGCTTACAAACTATCCCCTTAGTAAAATGAGCTCTAGAATATTCTGAAAAATAGAAGTCGAAATCCTTGGTTTATACTTTACTAAATCCATCCACTTTACTTTCAGAGAATTAAAGCAATTGCCTTTCTTTCTATTTGTGGCACCTCTCTAATTTAGTTTAATCTCAACCAAATATCATTAGCATTGTCTGAGTGCATATTCTTAGGGATTTTTAAACTGAAATCCAGAGAAACAAGAAAGAGATGAATACAAATATCTTACAATACCTATACACATACAAAGAAACAAAAAACACATATCCAATCCCCATCAAGTATTCAATGGAGCAAAAACCAAACAAACATAAAAAAACAACTCACGATTTCCATTGACCATGATGCCCCCGCTGAGGGTCTTGGGTTGTGCATTGGAAAAGATGTATGAGCAGAAGCTGTCTGTCTGATTCTTGAATGCAGGCTCAAGCTGGCTTTCTTGGACATTTTGAAGACAGGCTAAGAGTTTCCTATCATACACTGGACGGTCAAAAATAAAACACTTCCGTTTTGAAAAGAATTTTCTGATGCACTCTCGTGGAAGGTTGGTCTTTTGAATTCTTGGGTCATTTCCTGAGGGACAGGAAAACAGAAATTATGGTAAAGCATAGGCCTGGAATAAGGGGGCAAAAAAGATGCTTAAGCCTGTCAATTGCTATATCTGAGTCTTCGTGTATCCAATCCTAAGGCAGAATGATAGGCACAGAATTTTTCAAACTAGAAGTGATTTAGGGAACCAAAAACAACTCACTTCTTATCAGGATAATAAAGTATTATTATTCAGAGGAAACACCT
>JAJPUD010016577.1:0-28540 GCA_023553655.1 Myrmecobius fasciatus
GAATAACTTATTCTTGGCTGTAATCCAAGTTCTTTTGCCTTTTGGAATATCTGATTCCAGCCCCTTTGATCCTTTAATTTGGAAGCTGACAGATCTTGTGCGATTGTTATTACAATTCCTCGGAATTTGAATTGTTTCTTTCTAGTTGCTTGCAATATCTTTTCCTTGGTGCAATAGTCCTGAAATTTGGCCACAATATTCCTTGGGGTTTTAATTTGGGGGTCTCTTTCAGAAGGTGATTGGTGAATTCTTTCAGTGGCAATTTTGCCTTCTAATTCTAAAACATCAGGGCAGTTTTCTTTCATGATTTCCTGAAAGATAGCATCTAGGTTCTTTTTTTCATTGTGGCTTTCAGGGAGTCCAATAATCCTTAGATTTTCTCTCCTAGATCTGGTTTCCAAGTCAGCTGTTTTTCCTAGGAGATATTTCATATTTTCTTCTATTTTTTCCTTTTTTTGACTAATTCTTGAATTCTTATTGAGTCATTCACTTCTAATTGTTCAATTTTAATTTTTAAAGTATTATTTCATTTAGTTACTTTTTTTAGCTCCTTTTGTAACTGGCCAATTGAATTTTTTGGTTCATTGCAATCATTTTCCTTTTTGCCAATTTTATTTTTCAGTGATTTGTTGTCTTTTTCCAATTCAACAATTTTGTTTTTCAGTGAATTGTTATCTTTTTCCATTTCACCATTTTTATTTTCCAGTAAATTGATCATTTTTTTTCCATTTCACCAATTTTGTTTTCTAGTGAGTTGGTGACTTTTTCCATCTCACCAGTTTTGTTTTTTAGTTTTTCATATCTCTTTTGCAGGGCATTATATCCTTCTTGCACTGATTTCAATTCATTTCCCCATTTTTCTTTTACTTCTCTTTTGAGATTCTTTATGCAGTCTTCCAGGAAAGCCTTGTGAAATGGGGATGAGCTCATGTCTGCCTTTGTGGCTTCCTCTGGGGTGGCTTTCCCTTTAGGAACCTCAGGATCTGAAGTCTGTCCTTCTTTCTCCCCATAAAACCTGTCTATGGTGAGAGTTCTCTTCTGCTTCTTACTCATGTTTTAGAGCTTGAGTTCTGATTCAAGCAGGGGATCCCACAGCCATTTCAATTTGCCCTGGGGCTGTTTGTGTAGTTGACTTCCAGTTCAGGACTGGTCCAGTGCTATGTCCATGTTTTCAGCTGCTTTTAATCCACCCTTTATCAAAGGCAGATCTGCCAAAGCACCTGCCCACAAGCAGAGCAAAGTGGCCCAAGCGTTTCCCAGGGACTTCCTGGGTGCCTAGAATCTGGCACATTCCATCCTAGCCCCAATCTCCCTCCATGGCTGTGTGATGGCACCTGAGCTCGGCAAGTAGCTGATCCCATGCCCATCTGAGACAGACCTGCTCTGGAGTTCTTCCAAAGTAAATTTTTGATAGAAGTTTGTTGTACTCCAAGTGTTTTATGGAGCCCTCACTCCAGAACCAGTTCAGAGGCTTCATTTGTTCTGGGTCTGAAGGAAGATTAGAGGAGCTCAAAGAGAATGATGTCTGCAGTTTGCCATCTTGGCTCCTTCCCCCTCAATTTTCATTTTCAAAGAATTATTTTCTTCTTTAAGACCCTGTATCCTTTTCTAATTGAAAGTTTTTTTTTTCATAATCATGTTTTCCTTGGATAGTCCTTTTTTAAATGTTTTCTTCAATTTCTCTAATTCAATTTAAAATTCCTTTGAGTTCTTTTATAAATTCTTTGTAAGTATGTGGCCATTTAACATTACTATATGGGATAAAAAGGGCCTTTTTATTTCACAGTCCTTCCCTGAAGAAGAATTTTATCTTTACTATTCCCATAATAAGTTTCTAGGTTTGGGTTCTTTCTTCTTTCCCTACTCATTTTTTTTTTCAATGAGAACTTTTACTATCATTATGTATTAGGAAAAATAAAATAATATTAATTTTTTAAAAAGAAGGTCCTAACTAAACAAGGTAAAATAACTGGGTCAGAGAAAGTTTTATGAGATCTTATTATACATGTTGACCTGCCCAGATAGTATTAAATTTTCTATAATATATATTACACTCTATTGGCTTGAGCCATAACTGAAGCCATATTTTTTGTCCATGGTTTGCTCTTCTTAATCATACTTTATTCTTAGTGTAGAGAAACTTTTAATCTCCAGAGATTTCCTAAGAAGGTTCTTAAGAATAAAAAATGCTTTTTGGTATTTAATGTAGTCAGGAAATATGCCAAATTTATTACAGGATATGGATTATTGAACAGTTTTAATTAATATTAGAAAAATTCAACATTGCTTTAAATCTGAAGTTTCTATAATCTAAAGTTTTATGAACTTAAATTGAAGCACTGATCTAGAAAAAAACAATTGGTGAATTTATACTATGTACATGGGGAAAATCAAAAAACAATTGAATATTTGTAGGGTTTAATATGTATAATCTGAGTTCTTAAATCATGTGTCTTAATCTTAAAAATTAATAAATTGAATAGAAAGATTCCATTCACATTTTGCTGAATACACAGTAACATCAATATTGAGTGGATGTATCAGTGCATTTACACTTGGACTGGAAGAGATGGTTTTCTTTTCATATCAAATTAGGTGGTCTATCAATTAATCTTGAAAAATAATACATATAGCTGGATTAGATTTAGTGAACAGCAAAATTTGTTAGAAAATAAGACAAAGAAAGGGAAAAAAAGAAGGAAGAAAGGTAAATAAGAAGGAAAGAAGGAAGGATGGAGGAATGAAGGGACAGAGGAGAGGGAGGGAGGAAAAGAAGAAGATGGAACTGTTTATACCTTTTTATTTTCAAAATATATACATTCGCCCTTGCAAAACCTTGAGTTCCAATTTTATTCTCCCTCCCATACTCTCATTCCCTCCTTTAGACAGTATGTAAATGCATACTGAATGTGCAATTCTCCATAATTTCCACAATTATCATTATGCACAAGAAAAATCAGATCAAAACAGAAAAAAATGAAAAAGAAAACAAAAAAAGCAAGCAAATAGCAAAAAAGTTGAAAATACTATCTTATGATCTGCATTCTATTTCCATAGTTCTCTTTCTGAATAAAGATGGCTCTCTCCATAACAAGTCTAGTGGAATTGGCCTGAATCACCTCATTGTTGAAATGAACCACATCTATCATAACTGATCATTGCATAGCATTTTGTTGCTATGTCTAATGTTCTCTTTGTTTTACTCTGTTCACTTAGCATCAGTTCATGTAAATCTCTCCAGACTTTTCTGAAATCATACTGCTGATCTTTTCTTATAGAACAATAACATTCCATAGCATTTATATACCATGTTATTCAGCCATTTTCCAGCTGATGGTCATCCATTCAGTTTCCAGTTCCTTGCCACTACAAAAGGGGCTGCTACATATATTTTTTCACATGCTGGTCATTTTCTCTTTTTTATGATCTCCTTGCGATACAGGCCTAGTAGAAATACTGCTAGATCAAAGAGTAGGCACAGTTTTATAGCCCTTTGGGCATAGTTATGTATTGCTCTCCAGAGTGGATGGTTCACAGCTCCACTAACAATGTATTAGTATCCCCGTATTTCCACATCCTCATCAACATCATTAGAAAGTGGAATTTTTTTAACAGAAAATAAAATCTTGGAGAGGATATTCTGGATATGGGAGTAGAGCAACAGCATGCTCAGAAAAGCTTGTGATATAAGAACAAATGCATCAATAAAATGAAATTAAATTTTAATTTTAAAAATTAACATATAATTCAAGTAGGAATGGGAGAAGCCTGAAGATTTATCTACCACAAAATATTATGTCTTTCTGTACTAGTCTCTGACTCTGCACTGTCTGGTTGGTGTGTCATTACTCTCTACCCCTGTCCCAATTTTAGCTATTTATACTACAGTCCCTTTCAATGTCTCCATAATATTGTGATTGGAAAGAATAAACGTCTTGCCTCCTGTCCTATATACATGACATTAATGGAGGTATTATATATGACTCTTCAATCAAGTGAGTATTTAAGTCCAGACTAGCTAATTACCTGTAAAACATATGTTTATATGCAATTTATTTTAAATATTCCTAGAATCCACACAATCAACTTTTTGATGATTTTCAAGATTACCTTTAAAGGACATTTATTTTGGAACTAAATTTCAGTTTTCTATATAGTTCATTTCAATCCATGTGTTCATTCGTTCATTCTAAATCAATTTTTTCTTCATACAATCTCATCATTTCTCTTGATACAAAGGGTAAAGTGATAATTACTTTTTAAATGAGTGTGATTACTCTTCTCTAAGCAATTCTGTAGTTATTGATAGGTGAACCCATACTAGCATGGATAGATAAAAAACATTTAACTTGTTCACACTGTACCTTGCATTTGATTTAACAGCTTCACTCATGGTGAATCACTTTCATATCTTTCATTATAGCTCCAAACTATTTTAAACAAGTCTATAAAGTGGAGTAAAATACTTAAATCTTATTAAGATAAGAGGAAAATTATAGATTTAAAAAACACCAAAAGACAATGTATCATAACATTGCTTAGCTATAGAGAAAAAGTGGTATATAAATGATACTAACCATAGAATTTCAGAAACTTCTAAAAGAACAATGTTAAATTGTCTTGATTTTGAATTTTTTTTGCTTTTTGCTGAGGCAATTGAGGGTAAGTGACTTGCCCAGGGTCACACAGCTAGGGAATGTTAAGTGTCTGAGACCAGATTTGAACTCAGGTCCCCCTGACTTCAGGGCTGGTGCTCGATTTTGAATTTTTTATAAAGCTTTTAGATCAATAAATAATTTTAAAGAGAGAAAAGGCTTAAATATATTAGCATATTATTGGGGTATAAAAAGGAGACTAAGTAGATTCTTAACTAATAATCCTATTAATAAGCATTCAAAGTCAACTGAATAATTATAAATTCAGAAATAATTTCTTTTGTATTATATATGAAAATCATACTCTTCCTGCATACATAAAATTAATAAAGAAATTATTTCTGCCTTAATGGAGCATATGGGGGGGGGTGAAGCCAAGATGGTGGAGAGAACACACGATTCTTTCTGATTTTCTCCCACTATCCTCAGACTAATTACCAAATCCAGCCTCTGAATTAGCTCTGAATTGGCAGAATCCACGAATATTGGGAGTGTAACAAATTATCAGCAGAAGATAATTTCAAAGATCTCCAGAAAATATTTGCTTTAATCAGTCATGGAGGGAGGCAGGCCAAGAACAAGCAGGCTGAACACAAATGCCAGGCCAGGCTGTGCAGACCTGGGGAGGTGTGGGTACCATGGACAGAGAATTTATGGGAAGGAATCTACAGCAGTGTTGGCTACTCTGCCCTGGCTGTAAGCCAGTAATCAGCAGAGAAGATCAGAAGAGAGAACACAAAAGGTGAATAGTGAACTCCAAAACTCCAGAATTTCATAGCACCCATAACACCCATTCAGCAACCAGAGTGAGTCAGCACAGACTCAGAGCAGCCACTACCACTTGCAGAGGAAGCTTGGTCAACCTCCCTTGCCCTAATAGCAGATCTCAACTTTTTTAAAAAAAATTGGAGTAAAAAAGCAAATAAAATTCCAACCATAGATAGTTTTTATGGTGAAAGAGAAAAACATATTTGAAACCTTGAGGAAAATAAAAGCAAATCATCTCCAGATGAAGCCCCAAAGGGTGATATAAATCAGTCCCCATCACACAAGGCTCTCCTAGAAGAAATTATAAAAGATTTTAAAAGAGAACTGGAAGAAAAATGGGGAAAGGAAATGAGAACTTTACAAGAGGGCTTGGAAATGAAAACAGAAATTATCTGAAGAAAATTCACTACAAAATAGTGAAATGGAAAAAAAAGCATATAACTTCTTTTTTTATTCTTTGTAATTACATGTAATAACAATTTCTAACATTCATTTACAAAAAATCTTAGTTCTAAATTCTGTCTTCCTCTCTTCTCCCCTAGTTGAGAAAGAAAGCAATTTGACATCAATTATACATCTGTAGTCATGCATAATTTTATTTACAAAGATTACAGAAAATCATCCGCAGGATAATGCACTATGACCAAGTAGGATTTATACCAGGAATGCAGGGCTCATTCAATATTAGGAAAACTATTAGCATAATCAATTATATTAATAACCAAACTAACAAAATCATATGATTATCTCAATAGATGTAGAAAAAAGCATTTGATAAAAATCAACATCCATTCCTATTAAAAACACTACAGAGTATAGGAATAAATGAACTTTCCTTAAAATGATCAGTAGCATCTATTTAAAACCATCAGCAACCATCACATACAATGGGGATAAACTGGAACTATTCCCAATAAGACCAGGGGTGAAACAAGATTGTCCACTATCCCCAATTGTTCAGTATTGTATTGGAAATGGTAGCTTTGGCAGTGAGAAGAAAAAAAAAATTAAAGCAATTATATTAGGTAATGAAGAAACCAAATTATCACTCTTTGCGGATGATATGATGGCATACTTATAGAACCCTAGAGAATCAACTAAAAACTATTAGAAATAATCCGCAACTTTAGCAAAGTTGCAAGATACAAAATAAATCCACATAATTCACCAGCTTTTTTATACATCAGTAAAAAAATCTAACAGCAAGAGATACATAGAAATTCCATTTAAAATAACTGTTAATAGTATATAATATTTGGGAATCTATCTGCAAGGGATAGTCAAGAACTATATCAGCAAAACTACAAAACATTTTCCACACAAATAAAGAATTAAGCAATTGGAAAAATATCAAGTGCTTTTGGATAGGTGAAGCAAATATAATAAATATGATAGTACTACCTAAACTAATAAGAATTCAAGCCATTACCCAATTGGTAAAAGGTCAAAGGATACGAGCAGACAATTTTTAGATTAAGAAATTGAAACTATTTCTAGTCATATGAAAAAAGTATTCTAAATCACTATTGATCAGAGAAATGCAAATTAAGACAAATCTGAGATCCCCTTATGCACCTCTCAGATTGGCTAAGATGACAGGAAAAGATAATGAACGTTGAAGGGTATGTGGGAAAAACAGGACACTGATACATTGTTGGTGGAACTGAGAACAGATCCAACTGTTCTGTAGAGCAGTTTGGAACTTTGCTTAAAAAGTTATCTTGCTGTGCATGGCCTTTGACCCAATGGTGTTTCTATTGGGCTTATATCCCAGGAAGGTTAAAGGAGGGAAAGGAACATGTTCAGGAATATTTGGAACAGCCCTTTTTGTAGTGGCAGAGAACTGAAAGCTGAATAGATGTCCATCAGTTGGAGAATGGCAGAATAAATTATGGTATATGAATGTCATGTAATATTATTTTTCTGTAACAAATGAGCAGCAGGATGATTTCAGAAAGACCTGGACTTACATGAACTGGTAAGTGAGATGCACAGAACAAGGAGATTATCATACATGACAATAAGACTATATGATGATCAATTCTGATAGGTGTGGCTCTCCTCAACAATGAGATGAGTCAAATCAGTTCCAGTTGTTCAGTGATGAAGAGAGTCACCCACTGCCAGAGAGAGGACTATAGGAAGTGAGTGTGGACCACAACATAGCATTTTCAGTCTTTCAGTCGTTTGCTTGTATTTTTTCTTTCTCATTTTTTTCTTTTTCCAATTTTTCTTGTGCAACAAGGTAAATGTATAACTATGTATGCATATATTGTATTTAACATGTGTTTTTAACATATTTAACTTGTATTGGACTATCTGCCATTTAGGAAAGGGAGTGGGGGAAGGAGGGAAAATTTGGAACAGAAGGTTTTGCAAGGGCCAATGTTGAAAAATTCCCCATGCATATGCTTTGCAAATCTATATAAATAAATGCAAATAAAAAATGGAGTATATTATCTAGAAAGGAATATAGGACAAAGAAAAAGATAACTAGAATGAATGATGGAATGTGATAAATGCATAGAAGTCAAAACAATGAATCATGAGCAATTCTTAGAAACAGATAACATCCAGATGACTTGTTTTAGAAAGTCTAGTCATTACTGTCCTGCAGAAAGAAATTTTGTAAGAGATTATATTAAATTCATTGTATTTAACTTCTTGACAATTAATATAGTAAGCATATAGTTTGGTTGTTTTGTTTAAATAGATGAGCCAACATTCTCCAACTGATAAATGGTCAAAGGATATGAACAGACAATTTTCAGAGGATGAAATTAAAACTATTTGTAGTCATATGAAAAGGTGCTCCAAATCACTATTGATCAGAGAAATGCAAATTAAGACAACCCTGAGGTACCACTACACACCTGTCAGATTGGCTAAAATGACAAGAAAATATAATGATGAATGTTGGAGGGGATGTGGGAAGGCTGGGACACTGATGCATTGTTGGTGGAGCTGTGAATGGATACAGCCATTCTGGAGAGCAATTTGGAGCTATGCTCAAAAAGTTATCAAACTGTGCATACCCCTTGACCCAGCAGTGTTTCTATTGGGCTTATATCCCAAAGAAATCATAAAGGAAGGAAAGGGCCCCACATGTGTAAGAATGTTTGTAGCAGCTCTTTTTGTAGTGTTAGAAACTGGAAACTGAATAGATGCCCTTCAATTGGAGAATGGTGGAATAAATTATGGTATATGAATATTATGGAATATTATTGTTCTGTAAGAAATGACCATCAGGACGATTTCAGAGAGGCCTGGAGAGACTTGCATGAACTAATGCTGAGTGAAATGTGCAGAAGCAGGAGATCATTATACACGGCAACAACAATACTATATGACAATCAATTCTGATGGACATGGCTCTCTTCAACAATGAAATGTTTCAATCCAGTTCCAATTGTTCAGTGAAGAAAGCCATATATACCCAGAGGGAGGGATGTGAAATGTGGACTGCAACATAACATTTTAATGCTCTGGATTGATGTTTGCTTGCATTGTGTTTCCTTTATCTGATTTTTCTTTCTTGTGGATACAATTTTTTCTTGCACAACAATGATAAAGGTGGAAATATGTATATACATATATTTGATTTGTCAAGTATTTTAACATAATTAACATATACTGGATATCCTGCCATCTAGGGGAGGGGTATGGAATAGGGAGAAAAAATTGTAACAGAAAGCTTCGTAAGGGTTACTGTTGAAGAATTACCCATACATATGTTTAGCAAATAAAAAAAAAGAAAAAAAAAGCTTAATTGGAAATGGAAAAATAAAAGAAGAGATAGATCACAGAGGAAAAATAAACATATCTAATCATCATATACTTTAGTGGGAGGAAATGGTAGCAAGAAATGTAGTAATTAGTGAAAAGGTACATAAAGTAGTGGCTCTGAGTGGGAAATACACAATTCATTTGAGTATTTCATATTAAACAAGAAAAAATAAATAAGTAAAAATTGAATAATTTGTAAGGAATGGAGACTGAAAAAGTAATTTTGAAAGAGGCAGGTAGGGAAATAGTTATATATTTTGAACATATATGATTCAGTGAGTCCAAATTTTAGGATGTTGAGGGAATTGCTTGGCTGTGATTATACCTCCTACTTAAAATCCATTTGGTTGCACTAGAACTTAATTCCTAAGTGACTAAGTAATTTTCCTTCTTTTTTATATATTTTAGATCATTGGTTTTCTATGATTATTTTGTGAGTTGCCTTTCAGAAAAGGAATAATAGAGAGCTGAAGTAGCATTGACTCTAGTAACCATAGCATTCATATGTTATGCTCAGAAATGTCTCTAATTTGATGGACACTGGACAAATCAATTTGACCTTCTTGTGCCTCAAGTGTTTTCCCTTTTAATATAAATGACTTAAACAAGAAGATTATCGAAGTCATTCTTGGGTTCCATCATTCTGTGATACTACCTATTTATGAGAAAGGAAGTCACATTTCTTGCTGAGCACCATGTAGATTTTTCTTGTGTTGCACAAATAATGTATCATACAAAAAAATCTTGGTCACATTCTCCTACTAATTCACTCATTATCTACGGGGAAGGCATGGACCAAAATTATGGAACCTAAAGAGAAGAAAACCCATGTATTTTGTGTAATTCATAAGTCTACAGTGTAAACTCCAGAATTTTTTTCTCCTTCAGGAAATATTCATAAAAGTTCTTTTTATGAAAGTAGCTTCTTTGCTGAACAGATGTTTCCACTACTAAGTTGACCTGTGTTGTGCTCATTGGGCATGACTTCTCAGCTAAACTCAATGATTGTCAGGTGACTTCTGCTTCACTCTTTCTAAGCTATTCCTCTGCACTGCTCAACTTATTTCTATCAGCAAGACAATATTATTTTACACAGTAACAGCAATATTGTACGATGATCAACTATAAATGACTTGGCACTTCTCTGTAATACAATGACCCAAGACAATTACAAAGGATTTATGATGATTTCCAACTCCATGCAAAGAACTGATGGAGTCTGAGTACAGATGAAAGGAGACTTTATTTTTACCTTTTTCTTTCTTCTTTTGTTGTTCTGTTTTGTTTCACAACATGGCTAATATGAAAATGTTTTGCATGACTACATATGTATAATTGATGTCAAATTGCTTGCTTTCTCAACTAGGGGAGAAGAGAGGAAGATAGAATTTAGAACTAAGATTTTTTGTAAATGAATGTTAGAAATTGTTATTACATGTAATTACAAAAAATAAAAAAATCACTTGAAAACAACAACAAATAAATAAATAAATAAATAGATGAACCAATAATAATATGCTTGAAGTGGAAAAGATCTTAGAGCTCATCTGGAACAACACTCCGACCCATCTGCAAACCTCAGCCAAATTTTCTAGGGAGGAAATTAAAATCAAAAAAGGTGAAGAGATGACAAATAAAATACAAATTTATTAACTTTCAAGAGTTCCTTCCACTACACCATGCTTCCTCTTGGAACAAGTAATATAGTAAACAGGCATATCTACTAAGCAACTTTGCTTTTATATAATAAACATAGATACTTATTCAAAATAGCATTATGTCATATGAACTTATTATTTTCTGAAATATTTTTACACTATGCAAGTCATTGCTGAGATGGATGTGGCATGATAAAATTGTTATTATTTTGCAAAATTCATCCTTAGATGACTTTTTATTTGTTTTTGTGATTCGTGATATAAACACTAGCAGAAGATAGGATTTTCTGTGTTAATTTCTTGATTCTTTTCCTTTTATTCTTTGCTTAGGATCTACTTATTAATGATCTTCTGTCTCATATTTTGTTACTAACATATTTTCCTTTGAAAGAAGACATAAATTGGAAAAAATCAAATGCATCTATGGTTTTATCTTTTTTGAATAATGTCTCAGTTTTCAAGATATTTCAAGTAGTAAGAGAGTTCTCTCAAACATGCAGTTCTATCAAAACAACCTTGAAGCAATACAAAGCACCTTATAAATACTTGACTGTGCTTTCCATCTCATTAGATTTTCAGAGAATACTATTTCTTTTGCCCATAAACAGAATTCTCTCATGCTAGCCTGAAACTTTTAATATTGAAAATAAACTCTGACAAATAATTTGATTTATATCATTTATACTTGTCACTAGTGAAAAATATACATGTTCAGTTATAATCATTATGAAATCACTTTTAAGTGCTCAATTAACAGAATCAGATATGATAATAAATTAATTAACAATGATTATAACAATGAGGTTTGAAGTCTTTGTCATTGCTTTTGAAATATGCATTCAACCACCAAGGAATATTTCTTTTTATTACACTTCAAGGATGACAGTATGAACTATTACACAGAATTTATGTGTTTCTGATGCGTGTTTAATTACATTAACATTGAAATTATGACTGTGCTAGAGTACATGTATAATAATGATTATTAATCTCAAGCCAACTGACTTTTAAAAATATAGTACTCTAATTAAAGAGGTCAATAGTGTTTCTATTTTATTAATAAATTTGATATAATGGAATAAAATAACTAACCTAAAAGTTTCATTGTCATATTTTTAAAATGTTAATTATTCTGCTAACTTGCATTAGTCTTAACATTAGCTCATGACATAATTTTTACTCTTGACCAGTATTTGAGCCTAGATAAATCTCACAATTAATTCTTAGCTTCACTGTATATATTTCAGTATATATTATGTATATAATATGCATATTAAATCTTTTTTAACCATTTCCAAGAATAAAATCTATAAATATTTACATTAATTGCCAAGATGAAATGAAAATATGCATTTCAGAAGATAAGTCCATAATACTTGTGTTAGAAGTATTTTCTAACAGCCTCAGGCTGTTAAAAAAAAGGATTCTTTATGCTGAATCTATTTAAATATAAAATTGATGTGTTATTATCTATATTGATCCTATTAGAAACTTTTCTCCAGAGAAATTTCAGTTGCTCCATAAACAATTTCTAATTGATTCATAGAATATCTACATGAGAAGAACAAAGAACAAAAGCAAGCAGAACTTTGACCTGTATTATCTCCAAGGTTTCTTGTATCATAGGGTTTTATGGCATGGTTAAATTGATCATATCCTAACCTGAGCAAGAATTTGGTTAGAGGCAAGCAGGAAATAATTTCTCATTTCTCTTCAACATCTCTCAACGAAGTCTGGTAAATCTGATAACTTAAGAAAAGCATGTAGAGAAGAAGAAAATTCAAATTATACAGTAACTTTTGCCAAGTGTCTATGATGGTGATGTGTCTTTATCTTTATTTTATATCTCATGGACTTCTTTGAGTAGTTTAGTAAAGCTATGGAAATCTGAGATTTTTTTAAATGAATAAAATTAAATATATAATATGATGAACAATCTAATTTTATTGAAATACAGTTTTTTTTTTTCCAATTCAAGTTCACAAATCCTTTGAAATCCATAGACCCTTATGAATCTGTGTACCCAGAATAAGACCCCTTACCTAATATGTGCCAGGTCCTGGTCCCAACATGATTTATAAGGAAATATATAAAAATGTTGAATGTAAATGTATAGCCAAAAAAAAAGAACTATGGGTAGCTAAGTCCTTAGCAGAATGAGGTATATTTGAAAGAAAAAATAATTTTAACTGGATGGTTGAAAGTTTTCTTCTAGAACTCTTTGGTTCCTATAATAAAATATAACAAAACATTTTAATATTTCATAAATCATGCCTTTGAAAATTAATGATTGGAAAAGAAAAAGAAAATGGGAATTATATATGTATATGTGTATATGTGTGTATATGTGTATATGTGTTTATGTACATACATATACATATAAATATGTATTGTAGAAAAATAGATTGAATCAATGATTTCATCAGTTAAATTTTTATTAATGGAAGTTTGGTTAAAATGCTTATCACTTTATTAAAAATTTACATTCATAATTATTTTTCATAAGGAATACTTTAGTAAATATTTGAAACAATGTAGATTAATTACATAGCATATTATTGGAAAATAGAAGGAAAATATTGAAAGAGTATAGTGGAATCTAAAGTACATCACAGAGAGAACTACAAATTCTTTGATGTATGAGAACTAAAAGTTGTGAAAGGAATGAGGAACATAAATGACTTAAATATAATCTGCAATTTTATATTTCCTTCTAAAATGTAAAATACAAAGATATTACTGTCATCCTCTGCTTTTGATGTTAGCAAAAAAACAGTATTCTCTTTTTTTTCTTCTGATGTCATACTAGCTTTGCAACATTTGTTTATCCCCGACATAAGGAATTTAGCCAATTGCACAAAAAAGATCATAACAAAGCAGTAATGTCTCCTCTTCATTGATCTGGCCCTCCTGTGACAGGGAGAGAAGTATGTCATATGTTAGATCATTTGGGCTAATATTCTAGATTTGGCTTGACCTTCCATTGATTTACTCAGCCTGGTTTCTTTTTGTTTTTCTTTTAAGACTTTAAATTGTACTCCCCTGCTCTCCTTCCAAATTGTTCTGTTTAGCCTTAAAGACACTACCTAACTATCCTCTGTGTTTAGTGCAGAGATTTGTTAGTAAAAGTTTTGACCATTTCTCTCTACTCTTTCTCTATCCCTCTGTCTCTCTGTCTCTCTCTCTCCCCTCCTTCCCCATAAATATAGTCAATATAGTATATATCATGATATATACATTCTAAGTTAAGATATCTATATATCTATATATATGTATGTGTGTATGCAAATACATACACATACAGTCTAAATATATAATATATGTATCTAACATAGTGATGTCATTTTGGTCATCACTGAAAATGAAGGAATATAAATATGTGTACATGCCTTAATGTCTTGACTTCATATTTTCATACATTACATATGCAATGTCTACATAAACAAATATATGTTTGTATACATAAACATATATTTTGTATGTGGGTATCCTTGTATATTCACATGCATTAATATATGTAAAACATCTTATATTTACCCCTATTTATCTTTCAAGCTTTAGCTAATAGTGGCTTCCATCTGAAATTATTTACAGTTTACAATCTAAAATTATTTACATATAGATTCAGCATGTTGGTTCCCTAATTTGCTTGTGAATTCCTTGAGAACAAGAAATAATTTTTTCCTTGCTTTTTGTTCTGAGTTTAGCACGATTTCTAGCATTTAGTATTTTCTTAATAAATTACTTATTGAGTCATCAAAAATGACAGAAATTTAATAAACAGGAAATGATAGAAGAAATAAATCAAATGATTACAAATTGTGTTTAGCTATATGAACATAAATCCTATAGCAAAAAATTGGATAAATAATTTTTAAAATATAATTTTCCTAGATTTTCAGAATAAGAACTAATGAAATTATATATTCAATCCCAGAAGACATAAATAAACTCACAAAAGGAAAAAAAATCTAATTAGGTATATTAACAAATGAATTGTATTAAAAATTGAAAGAAAAAAACATTATTTTATATATATACAAAAACTATTTAAAAGAAACAAAAATGTTAGAACTCCTAGATTAAAAAAAGAAAAAGTAGTGTTACATTAAAACAAAATTGACTACAATATTATTAAAATGAATATAATTACTCATTAAAAAGATTATAAAATATGACCAGGGTGATTTTATATTTGGAATTTAGAGTTCATAAAGTATTGGGAAACTGTTAAAATAATAGGTCTTAATGTTAACAAGGACGAAAATTATGTGATTATTTCAAAAGATATTGAATAAGGTCTTTTCATAATCCAGTTTTATTTATGAAAAGTGTTAAATACTTAGTATGACAAATAATACTTATCCCAAATGAAGAGCCAGTATTATATAATAGGAATAAATCAGGTTCCTTTGCAATAAAATCAAGAATAAAGCAAAATGAACATACTCATTATTACTATTTGAAAATGTTAAAAAGATAAGTAAATCAATTAAGCAAAAGTAATTAGGAAGAGATGAATAAAATTGCAAAAAAAGGTGGCAAAATATGTAACAAAACAGTAAACACGAAGTGGAAGAGAGTTAATAGGAGAGTAATTGCATACTCCTTTGACAAATGTTTCATCCTTTATATGTTTATATGAATCTTATTCAAAGGTATAAGAATAAGACAGCTTTTTCAACTGATAAATCAGCAAAGACTGTAAAGAAATTGTTTTCAAATGTGGAAATTCTAATGCCTTTGCTCTCCTAATTTCTTTCAATTTATCTTATACATAACTATATATTTCTATGTATACAAATATTTGTATATATTTAATTTGAAAATATTTCTTGCATGGAATTTCACTCAATACAATGTAAATTTCTTGAAAATAGGTATTATCTGCTTCAAACCAATTCCAATTGTTCAGTGAAGAAGGCCATATACACCCAGAGAGAGGGATGTGAAATGTGGACCACAACATAACATTTTCATGTTCTCTATTGATGTTTGCTTGCATTGTATTTCCTTTATCAGATTATTCTTTCTTATAGATACGATTTCTCCTGAACAAAAAAATGATGTGTGGCAATAACTATACATATATTCGATTTAAGTATTCTAACATAATTATCATGTAGTGGATATCCTGCTATCTAGGGGAGGGGTGGGGAGTAGGGGGGGAAATTTTGTAACAGAAAGCTTTGTAAGGGTTAATGTTTAGGAATTACCCATATATATGTTTTGAAAATAAAAAGTATTAATAAAAAAAGAAAATAGGTATTATCTTTTTTTTTCATTTATTTATCCCCAGTATAAAATGCAATTTTAAGTAGACAAAATGCACTTTAAAATGTTTATTGGTTGATTGATCGAAATTCTTTTTTTTAATTAAAGCTTTTTATTTGCCAAACATATGCATGGGTAATTTTTCATCATTGACCCTTACAAAGCTTTCTGTTACAAATTTTTCCCTCCTTTATATAATATAGTTTTAGATCTGGTTCAAGAAGGCCACCTTCATCAGCCTTTTTTTCATTAATTCCCTTGAAATCCTTGACCTTTTGTTCTTCCAAATGAACTTTGCTACCATTTTTTCTAGATCTGTAAAATAATTTCTTGGGAGTTTGATTGGTATAGCACTAAATAAGTAAATTAGTTTGGGTAGTATTGTCATTTACATTATATTCGTTCGGCCTACCCATGAGCACTTGATGTTTTTCCAATTGACTAGGTCTGACTTTGTGTGGAAAATGTTTTGTAGTTTAGTTCATATAATTCCTGACTTTTCCTTGGCAGATAGATTCCCAAATATTTAATACTATCATCTGTTATTTTGAATGGAATTTCTTTTTGTATCTCTTGCTGCTGAATTTTGTTGATAATATATAAAAATGCTGATGATTTATGTAAATATATTTTGTATCCTGCAACTTTGCTAAAGTTGTGAATTGTTTCTAGTAGCTTTTTAGTTGAGTCTCTAGGGTTCTCTAAGTATACCATCATATCATCTGCAAAGAGTGATAATAATTCCCTTAATCCCTTTTTCTTCTCTTACTGCCAAAGCTAACATTCCTAATACAATATTAAAAAGTAATGGTGACAGTGGGCAGCCTTGTTTCACTCCTGATCTTATTGGGAATAGTTCTAGTTTGACTACATTACATATGATGCTTGCTGATGGTTTTAAATTGATGCTACTAATCATTTTAAGGAAAAACCCATTTAATCCTATACTCTCTAGTGTTTTTAATAGGAATGCGTGTTGGACTTTATCAAATGATTTTCTTCATCTGTTGAGATAATCATGATTTTTGTTACTTTGGTTATTAACATAAATGATTATGCTGACAGTTTTCCTAATTTTAAACCAGTCCTGCATTCCTGGTATAAATCCTACTTGATCATAGTGTACTATCCTGGGGATGACTTTCTGCAATCTCATTGCTAATGTCTTATTTAAGATTTTTGCATCAATATTCATTAGGGAAATTGGTCTATAGTTTTCTTTCTCTGTTTTCACCCTACTTGGTTTAGCTATCAGCACCATATCTGTATCACAGAAGGAATTTGGTAGTACACCTTCTTTCCCTATTATTTCAAATAGTTTATATAGTATTGGGATTAATTGTTCTTTGAATGTTTGGTAGAATTCACTTGTAAATCCATCTGGCCCTGGAGATTTTTTCTTAGGGAGTTGATTAATAGCTTGTTCTATTTCTTTTTCTAAAATGGGGCTATTTAAATAATTTATTTC
The DNA here is from genome assembly GCA_023553655.1 of Myrmecobius fasciatus. Taxonomy (NCBI): domain Eukaryota; kingdom Metazoa; phylum Chordata; class Mammalia; order Dasyuromorphia; family Myrmecobiidae; genus Myrmecobius; species Myrmecobius fasciatus. The sequence continues at coordinate 17,610 of JAJPUD010016577.1, forward strand.
CTCTTCTGTTAACCTGGACAATCTATATTTTTGTAGATATTCATCCATTTCATTTAGGTTATCAAATTTATTGGTATAAATGTTGGAGAAAGTAACTCCTAATTGTTGCTCTGATTTCCTCTTCATTGGTGAAAATTTCTCACTTTTCATTTTTGGACTAATTTTCCTCTTTCCTTTTTTTAAATTAAATTAATTAAAGGCTTACCTATTTTTTTTCTTAAAACCAAGTCTTAGTTTAATTTATTAAATCAATAGTTTTCTTATTTTCAATTTTATTAATCTCCCTTTTATTTTCAGAATTTCCAGTTTGATATTTAATTGAGGGTTTTTAATTTGTTCTTTTTCAAGCTTTTTTAATTGTAAATTCAATTCATTGATCTTCTCTTTTTCTATTTTATGCAAGTATGCATGATTGATTGAAAATCAAACTATGTATAGTCATATTTGAAAAACAAATCAAAACAACAAAACTCAAATCTTATAAGAATTAGATCAGTGAATATTGAATTAATTATTAAGTTTCCGCTGCATGATCATAAAATTAACAAACTCGACAAAAAAGAAAAGTGACAGTAAGAAATGTAAGGGAAAAGCCAGTACATTATTGGCGATGGAGGAACTCTGAATTGGTATAGCCATATAGAAATTATTTTCCAGCTATGATAAAAAGTTACTAAAGTGTGGATAGTTTTTGATTGAACGACACTATTAAAAGGTCCCTATATGTCAATCAATATTATCATCTCTCTTTGTATTTAAAAAACAAAACAAACAAAAAAAAACCCCTGGAAATTAAGGGACTTTCTAGCAGTTGGGAAATGGCTGAATAAATAAAGTCACATGAATGTACTAAAATATTATTGTGCTGTATGAAATGACTAAAAATATTGTTCCAAAGGAACCATTAAATATTTGCTTAAAAGATGGAAGAACTCTGATTAATTCAGTGACTGAATATGTATTTGGATTATACATGTTGTCCAAATCCTGACAGAACAATGATGAATTCAAGATACACAAAAGATTTTATACACACATATGTGTTTATATGAGTAAATACATATGTTTGTATATAAATAAGTAATATACATTTATACATATGTAAATATGTTGGATTTCAGTAATGTAATTTGTTTTGACTGATGTTTCATATTTGTTAAAACCGTATTTTAATTGTTCTGGGAAATATATAGAATAGAAAATAAATATTTCCCAAATGAAAAAATTAAAAAAAATAGGCATTTTTTTACCCATGTTTTTTCCTCATGTGGTGAGTTAATTTGATTTCTTTGAATAACTATATATTTAATTAAAATATTAGGAATTTTTTCCAGACTTGATACCATTTAAACAATTTCATCAAACAGAAATATCTGCAAGTATATCAAGCCCTTGATAAAAAAAATGCTAATTACAAAACTAAGTACATATCATTGTGCCACTATATGAGCTATCTCTTTTCAAGTATATTTTAAATAACTGCAATGATACTCTCATTTCCCCAATAATTTTGACATGGGCATCCACATTGGATCTGTACTCTTAAAATTACATATTGTGTATCAATCTGGCAGCTTGAACTAATTCATAATATCTAGGTAAAATCTATATTTAATAACATCTTGAGTTTCACCTTCTTACTACTTTCCCCTTCTTTTCTAGTGTAAATATTATTATTCTTCCTTCCACAATTTATTATTATTATTATTATGTTATCTACTCAAAGGTATAGTTATATTTCTTGTTTGAATATTTTCTTTCAATAACTTTAAAAATGGTAAAACAAATGGTAGAATGTTCTAGGCATGTGAGACAGAGAAAATGCCCAGAGCTGAGGCATGAAGTGTCTTGTTCATGGTACAACCATGACAGAAGTGTCACTGGATCAAATAATATCTATTCAGAAATATGGTGGAACAAGGCCGGAAAAGAAGAAGGGGGTTATTTTATGAAGGGTTTTGAAGGCCACAAAGAACATTTTGCTTCTGGAGGTAAAAAAGAAGGCACTACAGGTAAATTGAGTGGAAGGAGGTGACATACTCAGACCTACACTGTAGGATAATCACATTAGTGGTTATGTGGAGGATAGATTGGAATGGGAAGTAAACTAAGGCAGGCAGACTCACCAATAAATTATTTCTCTTATCAAAGCATGAGGTGATGAGGGACTGTATCAGAGTGTCAGAGGCGGGAAGGAGGCATAATTGACAGACCTTGACAACATCTTGGATACAGGGAGAGAGAAAATGGTGATGAATAAAGGATGATTCCTAGTTTGTGAGCCTAAGGGAGCATGGTGTTGCTCTCCACATTAATAGGAAAGGTAGGGGGTAAGTTTTAGGAGAAAAGATAATGAATTCCACTTAGGACATAAAGAGTTTGATGTGTTTATTGGACATCCAGATTGATAAATGTGTAAGGCAGTAGGAGATTTGAAAATGGAGGTCAATAGAGAGAGTGAGGAAGTTTATGATAGATTTGAGAGTCATCAGCATAGAGGTTAAGTAAATCTTTGGAAGCTGATGATAACACCAAACAAAGGAGTATAAAAAGAAAAGAGAATAGAAGCAAGAACAACATCCTGAAGGATATGTACTGTTAGAATGCATTATCTAGATAAGCCTCCAACAAAGGAATCAGAGAAGGAATGGTCAAACAGGTAAGGAGAAAACCAAAATAAGTCTGATATCCCCAAAATCTAGAGAAGAGTATATCAAAGAGGAGAGAGTGAACAACATTATCAAAAGCTGTAAAAATAAATGAAGAATGAAAGCTGGATTTGGCAGTGAAAAGATCATTAATAACTTTTCAGAGAGGAGTTTTGGTGGAATAGTAAGATTGGGAGACAGATTGTAAAGGGTTAAGAAGAGAACGAAGTAGAAAGTGGAAACATGTATTATAGCCTTAAAGACAATTGAAGGAAATAAAAAAAAAACATTGAAGTTTTATTTTTAAAAAGTAGTTACATGGGGTAGCTAGATGGTGCAGTGGATAGAGCTCCAGCCCTGAAGTCAGGAGGACTTGAGTTCAAATATGGTCTCAGACATTTAACATTCCCTAGCTGTGTGACCCTGGGCAAGTCACTTAACCCCAATTGCCTCAGCAAAAAAGCAAAAAAAAAAGTAGTTACATGGTCAGATCTGTTCTTTATGAATATCACTTTGGAAGCCATAGGGAGCATGTATCACAGAAGGGTAAAACTGAGAGCAAGGAGAGCAATTTATATGGCCAATACAGTGGTGTAGGGAAAAGGCAAAGGTGGCATAAGGTGTTGGCTATATAGATAGAGATAAGGATGAAGATATGGGAAATGTGGAGACATAATTAAGAAGAAATAGAAACTAATTAGTGATAGTGATGATTAAGAGTGTGGGAAACAAGCCTCAAGGAAAGTTCATGAAAGCATTGCTGAATGAGTCATTGAGGGTGGACAATTAAAAAAAAAAACCATACACTTAGAAATATTTAAATAAAAATTTTGAATTGATAGTACAATTAGTTTATTAAAATGAAAACTTTATGTTTCAAAATATACTTTTCAAAGTCACTATATTTTAAATTCAATGTTTTTATTATGCCAGTTTCATCTTAAACACAGTTATCGAACACAACAGAATATATTTCTATCAATCATTAATCAGTATGCTGATTATTTTGTAAAAGGCCCATTCTTGGACTAGTGAAGTTATTAATCTTTAGGTAAATCACACTCTGGAGTGTTTTCATGTCAAGTTCAGTTCTTTAGTATTTTCAGCATATTAAAAATGATTTTGCACATAGATTCTTTCCTTCATTGAATATTCTTCAACATGAGCTCGATGGCACAAGGGAAGCATAATAAAAAGAAAAAAGTCTGAAAATCCTTCCCTATAATGTTTTAGATTAAATAAATTCAAATCATATTTGGGAAGATTATTAGGCATTTCCTTTCCAAGGAGTTATAACCATTCCAAGCACCACATGTCCAATCAACTGGATTTCTTTTCCACAGCAATTTTCTTTTATTCCTTAAATTCTGAGGAAAATGAGAAGCTACTGGATTTACAACCCATTAATTTTTAGCCACTAACAGTGAAAATCCTTTGGCAAGTGAAGAAAGGATTCAGTGTTTTCTTAAAATGTTAATGACAGCCAGAAGATATTTCAAATACTAGAGATAATAACTGAGAAGAATCAAATACACAGTATATATAAGCAGTATCCTACAAAATTATTTTTAACAAGAAAAGAATGCCAATTTTGTAATAATTCTGTGGTGGTGTTAGGATAATTTTATTTCAAAGTCATATTCAATTTTTTTAATTCTCTACTTTTTTATGGTTTGTTACTTTTAAATTTTATCTAATGTCAAAATGCAATATTTTAGAAAGTTATAAAGAGTGATAGACGCCAATTGGTTTAAGTTCATTCATAATTAAGGAGAGTTCATTGGCATTTATTGGCGTTTAAAATAATTTGAGATCTTTTTCATCTCCTAAATATGTACATTTGTTGCTATGTAATCTACCAAGTAATCAAAGGTAATAGCCAAGATAAATGTTCTAGTCTTCTAAATGCTCCCTTGCTAAAAGTTTTGAAAGTTTAAATAGATAATATATATTCTAAAAACTAAAATGGTCATTTGACACTTAATAAATCTGCTGGAAAATATATTTCTCTTCACATGCTATTTCACATTTCTTGAATCTCTCTTACAACAGAAAATTTTAAAGTAAAATTATTTTGGCCAGCCAAAATTTAATTATATGGAAAATGTTCAATTCTTTATAGTAGTAATATCATTTGGCAAAGGTTAGTTGAAAAGAAATAGCAACTTGGCATTGGATTTCTGATTTCCATAATGAAAAGGGCAATAACAATTAATCTATTATACTCTCTTCTGTTGTATGATAATTTTCCTAAATTTTCATTTGCTAATAATTTGAGAGAATTAAATTATTAATATACATATATATATATATATATGTTTATCTGAATACCATCTCTCAGTAATGAAAGAAGAAATAACCATAATCAGAACATCAATATATAACATTGTGTTAAGATTTTGTAGCTAACAAGAATAGTGAAAAATTCAACATATATTTAAGTAACTTATTTTAGGGTGTTAAAAATCCAGACTAAAACATAAATGTAACAGATGGATTTGTTCTATAGGTGAGGGAAATGAAATTGAAATAGGATATATGATCTATTCAGGGATAAACAATAAATACATGCCTTGGGGAAGTTTAAAACTCATGTCTTCTAATTACAGGTCTAGTATTCTATCAACCATGCCACCTAGATGCTCAAAAGATCATGTAATCCAGTAAATAATAAAAAAGAATCCTCTTGATAATATATTCAGCTAGTTGTCATCTAGTTTTTCTTTGAAGACCTCCAATAAGGAGTGATCCGTATTATCTCCCACGTCATTTTCTTATGTCAAGACTGCATCTGCCTCTTTGAACTTTTAACCATTGATCATTGTCCTACTCTCTGTTGATAAGCAGAATAATTCTTACTCCTTGCCACATATGAGTTCTTCAAATCATTAATGCTAGTTATCATGCTCTCTTCCTTTAATCATTTATTTTTTAATGTATTACATCCTGATTTAACTGATCCTAACATGGCAAGATATCAATGACTTTCATCATACTGGTTGACTCCTATTGAACACTTTCCAAAAAAGGAATACTTTTTTTTATTTTTTCAGGTTATACATGTATAATAAAATTTTAAATACACATTTATTTATGAATTATGTTGGAAGAGAAAAATCAGAACAAAAGAGAGAATGAGAAATGAAAATAAGAAAAAAAGAAGTGAACATAGCATGTGTTGATTTATATTAAATCTCCACTGTTCTTTTTCTGGATGCATAAGATGTTTTCTATCCAAAGTTTTTTGGGATTGCCTTATATCACTGAACCACTGAGAAGAACCAAATATTTCATAGTTGGTCATCATTCAATCTTGCTGTATGGTGTACAATGTCCAGGTACTACTTGTTTCACTCAGCATCAGCTTGTATAAATCTTTCCAGGACTTTCTAAAATCAGCTAGTTCATCACTTTTTATAGAACAATAATTTTCCATTACTTTCATATACCACAACTTGTTCAACTATTCCCCAATTGATGGGCATCTACTCATTTTTCAATTCTTTGGTACTAAAAAAAAGAGATGCTACACACATTTTTGCACATTTAGGTCCTTTCCTCTCCTTTATGATTTCCTTAGGCTACAAACCCAACAGGGGATATGCTTGATCAAAGGGTATGTACAGTATTATAGCCCTTTGGACATAGTCCAAATTGCTCTCCAGAGTGATTTGATCAATTCACAATTCCACCAACAATGCATTAGTGTCCCAATTTTTCCACATCCCTTCTAACATTTATCATTATCTTTTCCTGTCATGTTAGCCAATCTGAGAGGTGTGAGGTGGTACCCCAGAGTTGCTTTAATTTGCATTTATCTAATCAATAGTGATTTAGAGCATTTTTTCATGTAACTATAGATGGCTTTAATTTTATCATCTGAAAATTGTCCATATTTTTGACCATTTATCAATTGGGAAGTGACTTGTATTCTTATAAATTTGACACAGCTCATTATATATCTTAGAAATGAGACCTGTATCAGAAACACTGTCTATAAAATCTTTTCCCATCCTTGTGCTTCCCTTTAAATCGTGTTTCTGTTGGTTTTATTTATGCAAAATCTTTTTAATTTTATGTAATCAGTTGTACATTTTGCATTTCATAATATTCTTCTTTGGCCATAAATTCCTCCCTTCTTCTTAGTCCCTAATTTGTTTATGGTATCATCCTTTACTTACAATTCATAATCCCATTTTGACCTTATTTTGGTATGAGGTGTGAGATTCTGGTCTATGCCAAGTTCCTGACATTATTTTACAGTTTTCCCAGCAATTTTTGTGAAATAATGAGTTCTTATTCCAGAAGCTAGAGTTTGGGGGTTTATCAAATACTAAATTGCTACAGTCATTGATTATTGCATTGTGTTTATATAACTTATTCTTTTCATCTACTACTTTAATTCTTAGCCTGGACCACATGGTTGATGACTGCTTCAAACACAGCTTTTTTAAAAAAAAATTTGATGAACTGAACTAAACACAGTATTACAAAAGTGATCAGAAAAAGATAAAATATAAGAAAACTATTACGTCTCTAATTATGGAATTTTGAATTTTTAGTGCTGACTAGTATTGTAATTTTTCTGGTTGACATCTTTCATTGCTGACATAAACTTAAAGTTAATGAAAATGCTCATCTTTTGTGATGAAGAATTATCAGTCATCTATTATAGCTTAAATTTTTCTTATTAATTTTGAACCCATGTGTAATGATTTGTATTTAAATTTCATCTTATTCAATTTGACCTAAACTTCTAATGTATTGTTATATTTTGAATTCTAATACTTTATCCAATATGTTGGCTATGTCTACTACCATTTTATATCCATATATTTGTTTTGTGTGCTCTACATTTAAGTTAATTATAAAATGTTAAATGGTACAGGACCATTAGAATTATCATTTCATATTAATACTAATTTATTAATCCACCTAGTTGCAATTATTGTGTCTATATGTGTAGATATCATCCATAAGATTAGTTTGTTGCTTCATCAAATCTTTTGCTAAATACATAGATAGTAAAGATGCACAAAATTACTCCACAAAAAATATAACTGTCAGAAAAGCAAATTGGATTAATCAGGAAAAGAAATATATTTTATGGAGCCATGTTTTTCTAGATTCTCAATAATCATATATTTAATAACACATTTTATAATTTTGAAAGAAATCAAAGTCAAATATGTAGACACATAATTCCATTTAATTAGTATATTTTAAAATTAAGAAGATATTTATATTTTCTTCCATATTACATTAATCCTCTCACATTCTCCATGCTTTTTCATGCTGTTATATCACTGATTATTGACTGATTCTTCCATACATTGTCTGGCTATATCTCTTGCTCAGCTTATTATTGTCACCCTTAATGAGTCAGGGCATACTTCTTTATTGCTAATAAAGTCCCCAATATGTTTTCCTTCAATGTTAAGTGCCAGTGATTAACACCTCAAATCCATTTAACCAATTAATATGAATTCTTTTTAAATGAATATTTATTGTGCAAATGTAGAAAGCATAGAAATAGAAACATTATCTTTCAGCCCCTGCAAATATTGTTTCTAATACAACCTCATTGCATGAAGAGGAGGAGGTTAAACAATGCAGTTAAATGTAAAGTATAAATCTACCAAATTTACATCCAAATGCTAGATGAGAAAAGCATGGGTCCATGGGTCAGAACCTGAGAGTTTCCTGATTTATGTTTTTTCAGATTATTGCTCATATCATATATCCTAGCATAAACTGCTGGCTAATAATTCTTGTATTTTGAGGCTAATAAAACTTTAACCCCAGCCAGTATCATACATAAAAATAAAACAAAACAAATATGAAGTGGAAGAAAACAGTTCAGTATTCATGGACTATGTGCCAGTCTCAGATAAGGGAAAAAAAAACTACCTTTATATAATGTTCTCTTGACCTACAGTGAAAGTTAGTCAAAAAGAAGAAAAATAATGCAAGGGACCCACTTTTGTTCATTGGTGTGCCTTTGTTCTAGTTAATAAACTTCTTTTAAAAAAATTAAAAAATATACAAAATATTAAAAAATATTTTAAAAATATGGAATGACTCAAGTAGTTTTACATTACAGAATAAACTGCAGTTCTAGTACTGCATCAAATAAAAACAGTTTACAGACTCTGCTATGATGGCAGAGAGAAAGCAGGAAGCTGTTTGAGATCTCAGTTTGCTTCAGAAACTCATGCTTATTTAAGAAATCCTGGAGGAATAAAATCTAAAAGGATATGGAATGAAACAATTTCTCAGTTCAAGATACCATAAAAGAGTTTTGGGAAAGATTAATCTCACTTGGGTGAAAGGGGAATGAATTTCAGTGCAGAAAATGTCCAGGCATGCCAGCAGGAGGGTCGTAGCCACAACAGTGATAAGCAGCTGAAATCTTTACACTCTTGCTGAACAGGATAGTAGCATAGTAGAACAATGATGGAGTCACCAGTCTCAGTGGAGAAGGCAAATTAACAAAGAACAAAGTGTTCAAAGTCAAAGTGGAAAAAACACTCTCAAAGTCACACAAGAAACTTGGGACAGTGTCCCTGCACCCCATTAGCAGATTTCAACTTGAAAAGCCACAAAACAAGCAAAAAATTAGGAAGGAACAACAAAAGAACCTTAACCATTAGAAAGCTACTATGGTGGCAAGGAAGATCAAAGCACCAACTCAAAAGATGACAAAATGTGTATATGTCAAAACAAAAAAGGAAATATGAATTTGTTTAAAGATCAAAAAGCTATCTTAAAAGAGATAATAAAAAAAGGATTTTAAAAGTCAAAAAAGAGGTGGAAGAAAAATTAAAAAAAGAAATAAGAAGTGAGGGGGCAGCTAAGTTGTGCAGTGGATAGAACACCAGCCCTGAAGTCAGAAGGAACTGAGTTCAAATCTGATATCAGACACTTAACATTCCCTAGCTGTGTGACCCTGGGCAAGTCACTTAACCTCAATTGCCTCAGCAAATAAAAAGAAAGAAAAAGAAAAAGAAAGAAAAAAAAAGAAAAAGAAAAGAAATAAGAGGTATGCAAGAGAGAATTAACAACTTGGAAAAGAAAGGACAAGATTTCCTGGGGAAAAAAATTGTTAAAACATACAATTAGAAAAGTGAAAAAAAAATAATTCCACTGATGAAAACTACAGCTTTCCATGTAGAATTAGCCAAATGAAAAAGGAGGTGAAAAGCTAACTGAAGAAAATCATATGGTAAAAATTAGAATTTAGGAAATGAAAGTTAATGACTCAAAGAGAAATCAAGAAGCAGTCAAACATTTTTTTAAAAAATGTAAACAAGAGAATAATATGTAAAACACCTCTATTAAAAAACAATCTACTTGGAAAATAGATACAAGAGAGAAAGTTGGACTACTTGAAAGCCATGATCCCAAAACAACACCTGATAGCATCTTTCAAGAAATCATCAAGAAAAACTGCTCTGATATCCAAGAACCATAGGGTAAAACATTCATTGAAGAATCCACTGATCACCTCTTGAAACAAATCCCATAAAGAAAATTACAAGGAATATTTTAAATAAATTCCAGAATTATAATGTTAAGGAGAAAATACTGGAAGTGGTCAGAAAGATTGAATTCAAGTATTGGGGAGCCACAGGAAGGATATTAATCTTAAGTGAATTGAAGTTGTAATTATCACTATAGCACATAAAATTATGAAATCTTAATTTTATCTAATTGTCACTATCAGTGGATTATATTAGACCAACATTATGCTTCAGTGAAATTTTACTATATGACAAGTTCCTATTTGTGGAGTTCCCAAAAAAATCATTATCTAATAAACACATAAAACACTATTTATATCTCTAAGTAGCATATCTTACTTAACTTATACTATAGAGTATATCTCTATTATTATCATCCTTCCTCATTTTATATTTATCAAATTTGTTTTGATCTTCAAGAATTTTAACTTAGTAAATCACCATTTCTTCATCAATTTAATTAAGTTATATAATTTTCTACTTAGCACAGCATCTGAACCATAATAGTGCTTAATAAATATTTATTAGTTGATTGATTATAAAATGAAAAATATTTTTAGAAACTAGATTTTTTTATATAACTATTACCTATTTTAATGATTAAGTCATACTTGAAAAATGACAAGTTAAATGGAAGAGATAGATACCATAGTTGCCATTGAGAGTAAAGCTAGCTGAGCAGAGGAATAGCTTGCAAGCAGAGAATCAGAATATTCTTCTTTTTTTTTTTTTTTTTTTTTTTTTTTTTTTGCTTTTTGCT
>JAJPUD010016578.1:0-15009 GCA_023553655.1 Myrmecobius fasciatus
TGTGTGTGTGTGTGTGTGTGTGTGTGTGTGTGTGTGTGTGTGTGTGTTTATATATGCACTCAGGAACTCTCAAGAGGTCCTCCTTGGGGCAAGAAAACCTCAGGGTCAGCCAACTGTGGCCCCAATGGCTTCACTTGGGTCAGGAGATCACGAATGGAACGGCAGGGGATGCTGCCAGAGTTGCTAAAACCACAGGGCTTGGCCCCTGCTGAAGGATCTACTTGAGGGGAGCCCTCAAAACTCTCACTCACTTTGGATCCAAGGGAAGAAGAGGACAGGGACCCACAAGATTTGCCAGAAGAGGTAGAGTCACTCCCACAAGGCTGGAAAACCACATTAGAGCTACTGAGGGAGCTAGAGCCAGAAGAGGAACAAGGCCCTTTGGAGCCTTGGTAACCACTTCCACAAGGGTGGGAAGAAATGGAACTGCTGGACATGCTAGAGCCACTGTGAACCACAGAGCTTGAGGAAGAAGAGGAAGAAGAACAGGGCCCTTTGGAAATTTGGGAACCAGACCCACAAGGCTGAAGCACGGAATTCCCAGAGCTGCCAGTTTGGACACCACCAGTGCCCACAGGCTGGTAAATAATTAGTGGGGAAGAGCCTCCTGACTGGTAAGAGATGCTAGAACCATGGCTAGAGATAAAGGGGTTGCTGGAGAAGTATTTCCCCTCAGAGATAGGGGGCCCAGCGGCAAAGTTGGGGATACCTACAGAACCCTTGGGGGGGTTCTCCTTGGAGAAGTAGCCAACAGGGTAAATTTTACCCTTATTATAGGTCATACCTGGGATCAAATAACTGTTAGAGGACCCACCTACCACTTCATAGCTACCATAGGAATTGGATGAGGTGATGGGGGGACAGGGTTTGCCAGGAGCCCCTCCATTGCTGCATGGAGATCCCTCTACTATCTGGTTGCCACCAGAACCATGCTGCTCCACCACCACTACCACAGGCTTATGGCCCCCTGATATAGAGTGGGAGCTGGAGCTAGAGCTGGAGGATGGAAGAGGGCCTCCACTACAGTGTGAATAAGGATTGTCTGGACCACAGGGTGCCAAACCAGACACAGAAACAGGGCTGCCACCAGTGCTGCCAGAGGATATCCAAGAGGACTGAGAAATGGCAGAGCCAGATTTAGAAGAGCCAGATCCAGAAAAGGATGACCAGCTAGATGATACAACAGGGCTAGAACCAGACTGAAAGGAACTATACTGGGAGGAACTTGATCCCATGGAACCACTGGAGCCACTGGAACCAACATTGGCACTATTAGAACCACTGCTGGAACTGTGGAAAGTACTGAAGCCACTGGAACTCCCACTGGAGCCACTGGAACTCCCACTGGAACCACTGGAGCCACCAACACCACTGGAGCCATTGAAACCACTGGAAACACTGGGGCTGCTGGAACCACTGGAGCCACCGAAGTTACTAGAGCCACCAAAACTGCTGGAACCACTGGAAGTGCTGGAACCACTGGAGCCACTGGAACCACCAGAGACACTGGAGCCACTGGAACCCCTGAAACCACTGAACCCCCTACTCCCAGTGATACAGGGGTCATTGGGAGAGATGATTCTGGTGGGGTCCTTACAGGGATCAGAGAAGGCCCGGATGCTCTTAGCCAGGGTTCCTGAAAAAGAAAGCTCAGCAGAGTCATAAAAGTTCTAGTTCATTCCTGTTACAATCAATTACTCACTTCTCTGAATCTTTCCTTTTCTCCCCAACCACTCCTCCCAACCTCACACTCCAAAAGTTTACTAACATTACTAAGAGGCCTTGATCTCTTGTTTGCTGAGAAGTGACAGGGCTTCAGAAGCTCTGAAGTAGGCAGAATAAGGGAGAGATGGATAAAATTGCAGAGGGATTCAACTTTGATATTATGGAACAGAAAGATAGAGACAGAGAAGAAGGGATGGGTGCAAGAGGGGTAGAGGAAAGATTAAGGTATGAGAGAAGGCTGACAGAAAGATCAGAGACACAGGGGCAAAGAGAGGTAGCAAAGGGGACCCCCCGAGAGATAAGATAAAAGGGGCACTAATGTGAGAGAAGGACTAAGAGAAGAGAAAGAAGCCACAGCACTGAGGGGAAGGTGGGGGAGAGAGGGAAAAAAGGAAAACTGAGGGACAGATAAAATAAATTGATCCAAGTGAGTAAACCTTTGGGTTAGGGATGGATCTCTGACATCCTACATCCTGAATCTAATAATGTTTGTAAAGTTAGGATGGGGATAGAACCTAGGAGCTTCTAGGCCTATTGCTTCAGAACCTGTAGATACCAGCTGGACAAGATACCACACCCAAAGACATCTCTGCAGGGACGCCCTGAAACTTCTCCCTCTATTGAGACTAAGGCCCTCAAAAGCACCACTCCTCCATCATTTGCATGGCCTATTCTCCCCATTTAGAAAATAAACATCCTGAAGCTTCCATGACCCTTGGGGAATCAGAATCTAACTTCATTCAAGTTTTGCATTTTGTCCCCAGTTCCTTTGAACAAGTCATCTCTTAGTATCTATTTCTTCATCTGATAAATCATACCTGCCTCATAACTCAGTAATGAAGAACAAATTTCTATTTATTTATTTATATATAATGCTAATAGCAATGCATATGAAAATGCTTTATAAAGCCTAAAATAAATTATTGTGAGTAGTATCAGCATTTTCCATTTACTGCTTTCCTCCTTCCCTCCAAATCTCCATTATCCCTTGATATCCTGGGGATGTTTTTGTTTCTCTCATACTTTAAAGACCCCCTTCAATTTCTACCCCCAAATCATATTCTCATACAGGTTTCTGATTTTCCTGTTCAGTAAAATATCCGGCCTCCTTTCTTTCATTGTTATCTGTCTCCATTGTGCAGACCCACTTAACCATTCCCTAAGAAACCCATTCTCTTCCTCAATTGCCAAGGCCCATCTTGTCCACTCCTAAATTCTCAACTCTGTGGGATCTAGTTCTGACAATTCCTCTCCCCCCTCCTGGGATTATCTCCTGAAATTGAATGTCCCTAATTTCCCTCAACACACAATCCTGTCAGACAATATAATCCTAATTCTCATTTTCCTATCTCTTCTGTCACTAGTTTCCTTCTCTTCCAGTGCCACATCCCATACTTCCCAGGGACTCAGCCTCTCTCCCCAAAATACCCAGGAGTTCAGTCTGTTTTTAATTCTCAAACATGAAGTACCCAAGTATCCTGATCTCCATTCATTCCCATTCAGCAACACTTTCTGCTCCCGGAAAGGACCCAAACATTTAGATTCCCTTGTCTCCTACCTGACAAGAGGAGGACAACCACCAGGAACACTGTCGGCATGAGTAGGCAACCCTTCCTTTGCCCCATCTGGGCTGCCCAAGCCATGCCCATCTTGCTTTCTGACTGATGTTACCTCTGGACACTGGGTCCTTTATGGCAGGGCTGTACATTCCCCAGACAGGAGTCACCCAGTAGAGAGGGGAGGAGAAGAAAGGAAAGGCAGGGGGTGGGAAGTTGCCCTGGAGTGGGTTGGTGTGGCCAAGAGTTGGTAGACTAATCAGTCTGTAGCATCTGCTAGTTCAGCAGAGGTGTTGGGAATCAGGTAACACAGGGTATAGATACTGGGCCTCATAACAATTCCTCTCACCTGACTTGGCTGCATCTGATACTTTAATTGCTTAACCTGGAACTGAGTACCCTGATCTGATTGTCTGTATACTCCTAGATCTCCACTCTCAACTTGTGGTCAAGGTGTCTTAACTCCAGGCTTTTACTTACCCCTATTAGCTTCCACCCCAAAACCCCTAAGCCTCCCTCTAGAACCCAGGTTTGACTTCTTCACCCCTTACCTCACATAACAGAGAATCAGGCATCTGACAAATGAGAATTCAGCTTTTCTTCTTTCTGGAGGGTTCTAGGAACAGAGCTAGGAACCTAGATCCCTGGATGCTATGGGTGAGAAAAGTAATAATAGCTAACATCCATAGCTTATTATGCCAAGAACTGTGCTAAGCACTTTACAAATATTTCTATCATTTGATCCACACAACAATCTTGGGAGGTGTTATTATCCCATTTTACAAATGAGAAAAAAAACTTTTTGGTTTGTTTTTTCAATTAAGGAAATTGAAGCAAACAAAGGTTAAGTGATTTGCCCAGGGTCACACAGCTAGTAAATATCTTATGCCAAATTTTCACTTGATCTTTCTGACTCCAAGTCTGGCATCTATCTATTGAGTCACCTTGCTGCTTCCCTATCCCCAAGGGAAATGGGTGCAGGTTAGGTGCTTAGGTGTCTGAGGGAAGTAGTGATATTTATATTTATATATTGCTTATTTAATGGCTTATAAGATATTTCTTCCCAACTCTGCTTGGATGACAAAATTCCTGAGGGGAATGTAGAATTAGGAAGTGAAAAAAGGTATTGACAGATGTTTGGATCCCTCTTCAAAGGAAAAACTTGGAAAAAGCAGTGGAAGGGAGGTTTAAAGGCTTGCCTTATGGTGAAGATAGTTGGGAAGCCAAGATAGTGTTTAATTTCTGGAGGCAACTGAGACATAGAGCATAAAGGCATGTGAGAGAGAGACCTGGGTCCCTGAGAGGAAGTAAGTGTGAAGGAGTGCCGGAGTTTGTCTAGAAGGGGTAAACACTGACTGGTCCTAGTTACTGGGAAGAAACTGGGCTAGTAAACCCCATCAAAACAGGGTTCAGTTACTCACTGTTCTCTTACTCCCCACCAAGGGTGGCCCTGACCATGAGTGAGCAAGAAGCTAATAAGGCCAATTAGGGGAGGTGGTGGCCCCAACTAACGAAGGGAGTGACCATTTAGCATGTTCCCTGCCCTGATGAGTGAGCCAGAAACCTCAGTCTGGTAAGGGAGAGGTAACCAGACTTCTGGGTCCTTGATAATGATGCTTTCAGTTCTTACATCACCATAGTATATACCATATATTTCCCCCTTTCTCCTCCCCCAGAGCCACCCCATATTGGTTTTATTTTGTTGCTTTTTTTTTTCAGAGAGGAAATAATAATGTCAGTACTACTGATCAATACATTGAGAAATTTCCTGAGTCTTTGAAAGAACCAGGTAGTTCTGAAGAAGAACTAGGTATCAGAAGCAGAGAGAGCAAAGGAAGAGATGCCAAGGTGCCACTCCTGGGCTCTTAGGTCCATTCTCTCCCTACAAAACAAGTCACCCCCACCCCCTAGTTTTGCTTATTGGAGATGTCCTGCAGTGTCAGTCTGGCAGTGGGAGTTTCTGGGAGCCAAGCCAGTATTCTTCTTTTCAATCACGGAAGGCCCAAACGCAGACTACAGAGAAGAAGCCTTTTTCAGTATTTTAATCTCACTTCATCTCAGTCTCTCATTTACTCTGCTTTGTTAAGTCTGATTTCAAATCAAAATGTATAGTAACACAGCCTGCTTTTGTCCCCAGGAGACTAACTGGCCTTTATCTCATTCTTTCTGTGATTCTCTCTCTACCCACACATACTCTCTCTGTCTCAAATATTCTCTCTCAAATTCTTCTCTTTCTGCCTTTTAATAATCTCTATCTTTGCCTATCATTCTATGCTTCTCTCTGTCTCTTTTTGTTCCTAGTCTGTTATCTGTGTCTCTGTCTCTTAATACCTAAAAAAACCAAACAAAGGAGTTGAGTGTATGGAGGGAGGAGGGGCATAAATCCAAGTGCCTATTGCTTCCCTGACCATCTCCATCTTCTCCCCTTCCCCTGTTCCCCATCCCCACCTAAGGAGAAAGCAAATAGGGAATGTCTTCATTCCCAAGATAACTCAAGCCCTGGACTCACAGCTCACTCTGCTACCCATCTTTCTTCCAGAAAAAGAAACAAACATTGGGGGAATTTGGGCAAATTATTTAACCTCTCTGAGGTTCATCCATAAAATGGGGATAAAAAATGCTTGTATAAAAATACCTTAAGAATTGCATTTTGTTTTCTTTCTCAAGTTTTTTTTTTCTTCTTGATCTGATTTTTCTTGTGCAGCAAGATAACTGTATAAATATGTATACATATATTAGATTTAACATATATTTTAACATATTTAACAAAATGTATTGAACTTCCTACCATCTAGGGGAGGGGGTAGGGAGAAGGAGAGGAAAATTTGGAACAAAAGGTTGAAAAATTACCCCTGCATCTGTTTTGTAAATAAAAAGCTTTAATAAAATTTAAAAAAAAAAAGAAGCAAGATCCTTTACAAAAAAAAGCATTCCATATAGTTACAAAGCATTATTTAGCTCTGTTATTATTATTAAGGATGCTCTTTCCACTTAATCTTGGATCCTGTCTGCTTCCCCTCTGATTTTTACTAGTCCCTCCCCCACTCCTAGGATTTGAGGATGAATATCTCTCTGGTTCTTCCACTATATGTACTTGAGGAAGTGGAGGAGCTAAGAGGGTAGGTATCCTCAGGCAATTGTAAGGAAGAGGTAGTAAGGTAGTTGGAACTAAAAGGGACAAGGGACAAGGGACAAAATATGGGCAGGGAGTCCTTCAGATATCACAGAAAAAGTTCCTCTCTAGGACTGGGTGGAGTTGCATAGCTCTGTGGATTATTCTTCACCAACCTCCTCACTCTACTGCCCAGATGTTGTATAGTTTCCAAGAAGCATTCCTGAGTATTGAGGTCATAACCTAGAAGTGTGGGCTGGAATAGAAACAAAAAAGACTCATTCCTTGCCTGGCTTCCCTTCAGGGCCCAAGGCTCCACCTACAGAGCATACTACTTCCTAATACAAGCCACTACCACTATTCTAATCTAATTTTATTATTTTGTTACTCTCCTACTTTCACGTTTGCCCTCCATGTTCCTGTACTATACTGGATGAAGCCCAAATTACATTTTGCCAAATATGGGAGGAAACTTCTACTCTCAGAACCACAACTGGGTTAGGATTAATAAATATTACTTCCTAACAATGAAGATTTTACAAAAGTACAATGGCTACTTTGGGGATAATATATTCCCCATTACCAGAAAAGACTGGATGACTACTCACTGTGGACATTGTAGAAGAGGTATGAATGTGGGTACAGGCTGAATTAGATGGTCCCTAAGGTTTAACCCTGAGATTTTGTGATTCTAAGAATTGAAGACAGATATTGTCAGCCTTTTAGAACTCCACTGAAAATCTTGATTGTGAAGCAAACAAGAATGGGGTTGGAATTATCTGTTGAGATCCAGCTTTCTCTAACTGAGGAAGATCTTGGACTTGACCTAAGAGCAAACTACTCAAAGTGCCTGCTGTCAGGAAGGGTAAATATGAGAAAAGGCCAATATGTTTGTCATTAAAGAGATCATTGTCTTTTCCTGTCATCTTAGCCAATCCGACAGGTGTGTAGTGGTATCTCAGAGTTGTCTGACTTTGCATTTCTCTGATCGATAGTGACTTGGAGCGCCTTTTCATGTGACTAGAAATAGTTTCAATTTCTTCATCTGAAAATTGTCTGTCCTTATCCTTTGACCATTTATCAATTGGAGAATGGCTTGAATTCTTATAAATTTGAGTTATTTCTCTATTTTAGAAACAAGGCCTTTATCAGAACCTTTGAATGTAAAAATATTTTCCCAGTTTATTGCTTCCCTTCTAATCTTGTCTGCATTCATTTTGTTTGTACAAAAATTTTTTAACTTGATATAGTCAAACTTATCTATTTTGTGATTAATGATGATCTCTAGTTCTTCTTTGATGACGAATGTTGGAGGGGGTGTAGGAAAACTGGGACACTGATACATTGTTGGTGGAACTGTGAATGGATCCAGCCATTCTGGAGAGCAATTTGGAACTATGCTCAAAAGGTTATCAAACTGTGCATACCCTTTGACCCAGCAGAATTTCTACTGGGCTCATATCCCAAAGAGATTTTAAAGGAGGGAAAGGGACCCACCTGTGCAAGAACGTTTGTGGCAGCCCTTTTTGTAGTGGCTAGAAACTGGAAACTGAATGGATGCCCATCAGTTGGAGAGTGGCTGAATAAATTATGGTATATGAATGTTATGGAATATTATTGTTCTGTGAGAAATGACCAGCAGCATGATTTCAGAGAGGCCTGGAGAAACTTGCATGAACTGATGCTGAGTGAAACGAGCAGAACCAGGAGATCATTATACATGGCAACAAGACTATATGATGATCAATTCTGATGGGCATGGTTATCTTCAACAATGATGTGATTCAAACCAGTTCCTATTGTTCATCGATGAAGATAATCATATACATCCAGAGAGAGGCCTGAGAGAACTGAGTGTGAACCACAACACAGCATTTTAACGCTTTCTGTGAATACTTCCCTGCATTTTGTTTTCCTTCTTAGGTTGTTTTTTTTTTTTTCTCTCTGTTTTTAGATCTGATATTTCTTGTGCAGTAAGATAACTGTATAGATATGTATACATATATTGGATTTGTCATATAATTTATCATATTTAGCATGTATTAGATTACCTGTCATCTAGGGGTAGGGGGTGGGGAGAAGGAGGAGAAAAGCTTGGAACAAAAAAAAAAAAGTTTTGCAAAGGTCAATCACTCATATGTTTTGTAAATAAAAAGCTTTTAATTACAAAAAACGGGGAAAAACAAGAGATGATTGGTAATTTTAGAAAAGAATTACTTCAATAATGAATAATGAAATTAGAAGCCAGATTGCAGAGGGTATACAAAAATGAGAAAGGAAGTAGAGTGACCACTATAGACAATTTTCTTAAGAAACTTAGCAAAGTTGGGGAGGAAAAATATGAATAATAGATAATAGGAATGGAAGAAGCAAGTAAGGACTTTTTTTAAGAATGGTGGACTCATAAGCATGTTTTTAAGCAGTTGGGAAAGAGCCAGTAATTCACAAGAGATGGGAAAAGGAGAGAAATTGGGGATGAGAGTAGTGAAATCTGCTAGAAAAAGTGAAAGGGGTTAGAATCAAGGATGCACAAAGAGGGGATAGCTTTGAGAAAGAGAAGGGCCATATCCATGTGAGACAGAAGTGAAAGAACTTAAGTAAATGAGGTGAGATAAGAAGGAGGGGAGAAGAGGGAGCTCTCAACAAATGAGCTCATTTTTTTTTTCAGTGAACTATGTATGAAAGTCCTCAGTTAAGATGGTTGGGGGAAAGGGTGTCATGGAAGGCTTGAAGAGAGATGAAAAAGTTTAAAATATCTCCCTTGGAGAAATGAGTCTAATAGGGAAGAATAGAAGATTGCCTTCCATCAGTGCAATCTCAATTGAGATTAGATAATATAAATCTGTAGTGCACTCAAATCAGCAGGGTTTCATGATTTCCTCCAACTCTATCCAGTCAGAACAGAAACAAAGGAAGAATATGATAAGAGTGATCTTGGGTTGGATTAGTCAAGGCCTGATTGGCATTAGGAAAGGGGCCCAGGGGTTCCAAAGTAGAAGATAGTATAAGACTGAATTAGCTCATCAAGGAGTGGAGATAGAGATAGAAAAAAAAGTGAAGCTAGCACAGGGTTGATGACCTGGGAAAGAACCGAGTAGAAAGAATGGAGGTCATAGTTGTAAAGAACTCCCAGGAAGCTAGAAATTTTGGTAAGTAGGATGTTCCCCTCCTCCTAAAATTAATCAAGGGTGCATTTAAGCTTGAAATCATGGAAAAACATAAGGGCCTGGCACAATTACTGGGGCATTGTGAACTTTAAATGAGTCCCTAGAAACTGACAACCTGTTTCAGAGAGTTAGATCATAGAAAACAGAAATCAGGGTTGGTTACAGAACAATGCTTTCATAGTAACATGATTTTAAAATATATAAGCAACATAATTTCTCTCAATAAACGACTCTGTTGAATTATCAGCAACCCCATCTCTTTGTTTTCAACCACCACTAGCCCATTTGTGTTGTGCTGGTCACAACCATAGTGAGTATGAAGAACAAAGTTAGGGGTTTATGGAATCACAAGACATAATTAGATAAAAGAATTTCAGAGACAGTGAATGTAGAATTGGATAAATAAGTGTATAAGCATCTAAGAAGGAGCAGATCATGGAAACTAAGTAAAGTGAGAAACTGGGAAAGTAGTTTATTTGAGGGATATCTATTGAAGTCCCCTAGTATGAGAACAAGAATTGAATTGGGCTGGAGAGAAAAACCAGGCATTGAATTCATTGAAGAAAGAAGATCCTAGGGTTCAGTAGTGATTAGCCACCAGGATCTGGGTTGAGTAATAAAGGTGGATGGTGTGAATCTGAGAGCAGGATAGGTTTTGTGCTATGGTTTATTTCATGGCCTGTTCCTTTCTTCTTCTCAATATGAGGAAACACCATGAGCTTTCCTTGAGAACTCACATTTGAGAGTTTCCCAAGCCAGTCCAAGGTACTAAGAGGGAAATAAAAGGAAAGAAAGATATGTAATCTGAAGCCTAAATTTTCACTTAGACTATTCTTATTGATGAGCCAGAAACCTGGAAAAGGTGGAAGAGTATAGGGGCTTGTTACTCTTCTTTCCCTATTCATTTCTATCACATGGGTTAACTTGCCACACGCATTCCCACTATACAGATGCTTCATGGTAATACCTGTATTACAAAAACAAAAAACAAGCAATCTAATGCCTCCCAGAAAGAGTGGACAATATGGAAAACAAAGATTAGAAATCCAAAACTTTGCTTCCTCACTTTGGAAGGACCCAGTATTGGAGTTTAACAAACTGATCTATGTGATAGATGATAAATATTTGCAATTTACACTAATGTAAAATGTTAATGACATTAAGCAAGAGCAACAGCAGAAACATCAGGCTGCCTGTAGTCAATGATACAAATCCCCTAAATCAAGGAGACAAAGCTGAGAAAGAAAACCATACACTGTTTGCATGGCAAAAAGGGAAAAATTATTACTATTTGCTTATAAAATGATGGTTTATTTAGAGAACCCAATAGATTCAACTAAAATTAACTGAAACAATTAACACATTTATCAAAATAACAAGATATAAAATAAACCCACACAAATTATCAGCCTTTCCAAAAATTAGACCTACATTTCTTACCATATGCCACAATAATTGCTAAATGACCTAGATACACAATGTTACATCATAAACAAGTTATAGGCACAGGAAAGGAGACAGATTTTACAATTATGAATTAAGGAATAATTATTAACCTAATAAGAGAATCACAAGAGATAAAGTGAAATATAATAAAATTCATTATGTAAAATTTAAAAGATTTTGCAAACAAGACCACCAACTCCCCCCCCCCCAGGCAATTGGGGTTAAGTGACTTGCCCAGGGTCACACAGCTAGGAAGTATTAAGTGTCTGAGGTCAGATTTGAACTCAGGTCCTCTTGACTTCAGGGCTGGTGCTCTATTCACTGGGCCACGTAGGTACCCCTAGACCACCAACTTTTAAAAAGAGAAGAAAGCAGTTAATTATGCAAAAATCTATCTCTGATAAGAAAAAAGTTCAATATGTAAGATTTATGGGGAATGAATTTGAATATAGAAAAACAAAAATTATTCCCCAACAGATATAAATGGGCAGTTTTCAAAAGAAGAAAAGCAAGATATCATCAGTCATGGGGGAAATTCTCCAAAGCACTAAACAAATGAGGAAAAAAATTAAAATAACCCTAAATTCTATGTCATAGTCATCAAATTGTCAAAAATGAAACCCCAAAATTGCTATTATTGGATATAGGAAAATAGGAAATGCACTATTGGTGAAGGTATGAACTGGTCCATGCATTCTGGAAAGCAATTTAGGAATAGCAGTACTAGCAGTAATAGTACTAGTTGTTGAGTCATTTCAGTTGTGTCTGATTCTCTGTGGTCCCATTTGGGATTTTCTAGGCAAAGATATTTGAGAGGCTTGCCATTTCCTTCTCCAGTTTATATTAGAGATGAAGAAACTGAAGCAAACAGGATTAAGTAACTTGCCCAGGGTCACACTGTAAGATAGTAAGTGTCTGAGATTGGATTTGAACTCAGGTCTTCCTAACTCCATAGCAGGCACTATAACCACTGTACCACCTAGTTGCCCCAAAAGTATGTTTCCTAAATCACTAACTTGTGCATTTCCTTTTACCCTGTGATACTACTAGTAGATCTATACTCCATAAAGTAGAAGAAAGAGGGAAAAAATACATAAGTACAAAAAGATTCATAGAAATACCATTTATTTTAGCAAAGATCTAAAGGGAGCTATTCATCAATTGTGGAATGATTGAACAAATTTAGTATATAAATGTAATGGAATATTATTGCAAATGATGAAAAGAACATTCAGAGAAATCTTGGCAGACCTGCATGAACTGATTTGGAGTTAAGTGAACAGAACAAGAAAATAGATCATATAATGACTATAATATAAAGAAAAGCAACTTTTGAAAAACTTAAGGACTCTGATCAGTGCAATGACTAACCATAATTCCAGATGCCTGAGGAGAGAGTGTGCTTCACACATATTGGGATGGACTGAAGGTTGAGAATAGGAAAAGTAGTGATAGCAATGCAAACCAAAAAAAAGTAGCACGTATATATCACTTTGAGGTTTCAAAAGTGCTTTATTTATATTATTTCCTTTGGAGGGAGGGAGGAAGGAAGGAAGGAAGGAAGGAAGGAAGGAAGGAAGGAAGGAAGGGAGGAAGGGAGGGAGGGAGGGAGGGAGGAAGGGAGGAAGAATGATCAGAAACTGCCAATCCACCCTCTTCTTCCCTCTCCCAACACCTTTCCCTTTCAGGATCAGTCTCCAACCCATACTCCAGGGGCCTTCACTCCCATCCCTGTTTACCCTAGGAGATAAGGGAAGGAAGTGCTCCCTCCCAGTTCCCCCCACCCCCGGGCTTCTGGGTCATCCCTTTCACAGTCTTGTTCTAATTATGTTCTCAGAAATAGTCTTTTAAATGCATTCCAATATAACACTGGGTCTATATCAGAGGACCTCAGTGAGGAGTGGGGTGGGGAGAGAGGGAGAATTTGGTTAGAGATTGAGGATGGGGAGAATCAAGGTCAAGGTGGATTGGATCTATCTGTAAAGATTTCTGTATTTGCACCGCACTTCTATTGATCTGTGTTGAGGGAGTGCTTTAGAGGCAAAAGAAGGCAGTGAGCAAGTCCTGGGGAAAGCCGCTGATCTTTCAGCTCCTGCAGAGTAGTGGTTCCTTGGAAAAGTCTCTCAAAAAAAGTGCTCTGACTGAGCTCTGTCTCTGTGTAGCCCTTTAGAGGGTTTCCCCAACATTCCACAAATCAGAGAGTGGGAAAATATTATTCTTGACCACAAAGCAAATCAGAGTTTCTGTATTTATCTTCTCACGAGGAATGATGGAGAGCCAATCTAGTCTTTTTTTCCTTCAGTTAACTTCTTAATCTAAATCCTGCTCTCCATAACACTGCTGTTTTCTCTTTCACTTTTGATAGATATTTGGCTTAGGGCAGGGTTTTTTGGTTTAGGTGAAAAAAATTCCTAGTTACACCTATTTCTGAGAGGAATGTAGTCTTGTTCCTAACACCAGTTAGTAACCCTGAACAAGTCTGAACCTAGTTTCTTCATTTGTGAAATGAGGAAGTTGGACTAGATCAGAGGATATTACATTGATTTCATGAATTTTGGACCAGAAAAAAAAGTATTTATTTTTACTAGCATTTATTTAGCATTCCCTTCATTTAAGAATTTAGGTAAAGGGGCAGCTAGATGGCACAGTGGATAGAGCACCAGCTCTGAAGTCAGGAGGACATAAGGTCAAATTCAGCATCAGACACTTAATACCATCCAGCTGTGTGATCCTGAGCAAGTCACTTAACCCCAATTGCCTAGTAAAAAACTTGAAAAAAAAAATAGGAAAAAAACATTCTTCTGATAAGGATTCCAGAAGCTTCAGCAGACTGCCAAAGGGAACCATGCCACATAAAAAGAATTAAGAACCCCTGGAGTAGCCTTCCATCGACATCTCCTTCTTATTAATTGGATTTTTAAAACCTTAGCTCTCTTCTTGGGCTCAAGTAGCAGGGCCACCTATCTCCCAACTGGTTGTATCACCATAATTGGAAGGGTAATCTTTCACAATAAAGATGCCTACCACAAAAGCCAGCAACAACAGAAATGTTAAATAAACAGATTTATTTTGCACCTATTTATGCACCTAGCAACAGATTAGGCCAATTACTCACTTATCTACTTTAGGATATAATGACCATATGTATTTTTTCAGTTTGCTTGAATGTGCTCATGGCTTCTATTGACCATTTGTTCTGATTATAAAAACTTACCATAAGAGGAAAAAAAAAAAAAAAAGAAAAAAAAGGAAAGGACCTGATTAAAAAAAAACTGGTCCTTCAGGTTTGACCTGTGAACACAGGATAAAGCATCCTTAACTCAATTTTACTTCAGGTAATTGTTACCATTTTCAATTAATCTTGTAGTAACAATTCCACTTTAAGCCAGACTCAGGAATAATCAGGTAGGTTCTTATTAAAAAAAAAAAAAAAAAAACCACCACTGGGAAACTGAATCAGGAGGATTCTACCTTAGACAGAGGCCAAGAATGTCCTCACAACTCTTGCTCAGATACTAACTTCTAACTATAACAATTCAGTATCACATTCTTCTGAGTAGCTTATGGAATATTCCTTTCAAATGGTGGTTCCCTGGCTTGATGATCCATCAGACAATCATAACTGAATTTAAAACTCCAAATAATATCAACTACAGTCCCAAGAGATTTTATCTCAAACAGAAAATCTCATTAAACATAGATTAAGGTGAATTTAGCTCTCAAGAATCACTTGTCCTAAATAGGTATTGACTATAACTTTACATTGATAACAGTAAGAGATTCATCCTAGAAAGTTTACAGCTTATCTTTCTTTTTTTTTCTTTTTTTCTTTTTATTAAAGCTTTTTATTTGCAAAACATATGTATGGGTAATTCTTCAACATTGACCCTTACAAAGCTTTCTATTACAAATATTTCCCCCCTAGTGCCCACCCCTCCCCTAGATGGCAGGAAATTCACTACATGTTAATTATGTTAAAATACTTGACAAATCGAATATATGT
>JAJPUD010016579.1:0-33686 GCA_023553655.1 Myrmecobius fasciatus
ATAAATGGCTTTAATTTCTTTATCTGAAAATTGTTTGTTCATGTTCTTTGACTATCAATTGGGGAATGACTTTTATTCTTATTAATTTAACTCAGTTCTTTATATATTTTTTAAATGACGCCTTTATCAGAAACACTAGCTGTAAAAATAGTTTCCCAGCTTTCTGATTCTCTTCTAATCTTGGCTTCATTGGTTTTATCTATGCAAAATTTTTAATTTAATGTAATCAAACTATCCATTTTACATTTCATAATGTTCTCTATTTCTTGTTTATTCATAAATTCCTCCCTTCTCCAAAGATCTTACAGGCAAACTTATTCTTCTAATTTATGATAGTATCACCTTTATGATAAATTTTGAACTCATTCTGACCTTATCTTGGAAGAGTGTTAGATATATGAGTATGTGCCTAATTTTTGCCACACTATTTTCAAGTTTTCCCACAAATTTTTGTCAAATAGTGAGTTCTTCTATCAGAAGCTAGTATCTTTGCACTTATCAAATAGTTTATCAAACACTTTATCATTTATCATCGACTATTGTGTCTTATCTACCTAATTTATTCAACTGATCCACCACTCTATTTCTTAGTCAATACCAAATGGTTTTGGTAACTGCCTTTTTATAATACAGTTTTAGGTCTTGTATGGCTAGGCTATCTTCCTTTTTTACATTAAAAAAAATTAATTCCCTTGATATTCTTGACCCTCTGTTCCTCCACATGAATTCTGTTATTTTTTCTGGCTCTACTGAGATGGTGCTGTATAAGTAGATTAATTTAAGTAGAATTGTCATTTTTATTATATTAGTTTGGCCTGCCTATGAACAACTGTTATTTTTTCAGTTGTTTAGATTTGACTTTATCTGTGGGAAAAATGTTTTATAATTGTGTTCATATAGCTTCTGGGTTTGTCCTGGCACATAAATTCTCAAATATTTTATACTGTGTATAGTTATTTTATTTTACAATACTATTTTATTTTTCTAAACACATGTAAAGATAGTTTTCATTATTCACTTTTGTAAAACTTTGTGTTCTAAATTTTTCTCCATCTCTTTATTACCTCCTCCCTACTCAAGCAAGCAATCTGAAAGAAGTTGAAATATATGCAATTCTTTTAAACATATTTCCATATTTGTCATGTTATGTAAGAAAAATAAAACCAAAAAGGGAAAAAAATACCTTAAAAAAACCATGAGAAAGAAAAATACAAACATACAAAACAAACCAAAAGGTGAAAATACTATGTTTCTTTCCACATTCAGTCTCCATAGTTCTCTCTCTGGATGTGTTTGGCATTTTCCATCCCAGGTCTATTGAAATTGCCTTGAATTGCCTGAATCGTTGAGAAGAGGTAGTCTATTACAGTTGATCATTACATAGTCTTGTTGTTACTGTGTACAATATTTTCCTGGTTCTGCTCACTTCACTCAGTATCAGTTCAAGTCTTTTTAGGCTTTTTCTGAAAGTAGCCTGCCCCTTATTTCTTACATTACATTACATTCATATACCATATCTTCTTCAGCCATACACCAACTAATGGGCATTCACTCAATTTCCGCTTCCTTACCATTACAAAAAGAGCTGCAACAAATATTTTTGCACATGTGGGTCTTTTTCCCTTTTATATTCACTCTTTGAGATACAGACCCAGTACTGAGATTGCTGGATCAAAATTCAAATTGCTCTCCAGAATGGTTGGATCAATTCACAACTCCACCAACAATGCATTAGTGTTTCAGTTTTCCCATATCCTCTCCAACATTTGTCATTATCTTTTTCCTCTCATCTTAGCCAATTTGATAGATTAGAGTTGCCTTAATTTGCTTTCTTCTAATCAATGGTGATTTAGAGCATTTTTTCATATGACTAGAAATGGATTTAATTTCTTCATCTGAAAACTGCTTATATCCCTTGACCATTTTGCAACTGAGGAATGTGCACTGTTATTTTAAATGGAATTTCTCTTTTTATCTCTTGCTGCTGGGTTTTGTTGGTAATACACAGAAATGTTGATGATTTATGCGGGTTTATTTTATACCTTGCAACTCTGCTAAAGTTCTTAGTTATTTCAAGTATTTTTAAATTAATTCATGAAGATTTTCTAAGTATACCATCATATTTACATAAAGTGATAGTTTTGTTTTCTCACTGTCTAATTCCTTCAGTTTCTTTTTCTTCTCTTATTGCTAAAGCTAATATTTCTAGTACAATATTGAATAATAGTGGTTACAATGAGCACCTTTGTTTTACCCTGATCTTACTGGGAATGTTTCTAGCTTATCTCTATTATATATAATGCTTGCTGATGATTTTAGATAGATGCTGCTTCTCATTTATGGAAAATTCCATTTATTCCTATAGTTGCTGGTGTTTTTTAATAGGAATGGGTACAGTGTTTTGTAGAAAGTTTTTTCTACATCTATTGAAATAATCATGTCATTTCTATTAGTTTTGTTATTGATATGGTCCATTATGATGATAGTTTTCCTAATATTGAACCAGTACTGCATTCCTGGTATAATTTCCACTTGGTCACAGTGTATTTTATCTTTATGATAAATTATTATAATCTCTTCATTTAAAAATTTTCATCAATATTCTTTAAGGAGATTGATCTCTAATTTTCCTTCTCTGTTTTGATTCTTCCTGGTTTAGGTATCAAGCACCAAAACTGTGTCATAAAAGAAATTTGATTCTGTCTATTTTTCCAAATAGTTTCAAACAATATTGGAATTAATTATTATTTAAATGTTTGGTAGAATTCACTTGTAAATCTATCTGGCCCTGGAAATTTTTTCTTAAGGGGTTAATTCACAGATGGTTTGTTCAGTTTCTTTTTTAAAATGGATTATTTAATTATTTTATTTCCTCTTCTGTTAATCTGGGCAATTTATATTTTTTGTAAGTATCTGTATCCATTTCAATTAGATTGCCAGATTTATAGGCATGCAGTTGGGCAAAATGGCTCCTAATTAGTGCTTTAATTTCCTCTTTAATGCTGGTAAATTCACTCTTTTCATTTCAGATACTGGTAATTTGGCTTTCCTCTATTCTTTTTCTAATTAAGTTAACCAAAAGTTTATCTATCTTTTTTTTTCCAGGAAGCCAACTTTTAGTTTTATTTATTAGTTTATCAGTTTTCTTACTTTCAATTTTATTAATCTCTCCTTTGATTTTCAGAATTTCAAATTAACCAAAAGTTTATCTTTTTTTTTTTCAGGAAGCCAACTCTTAGTTTTACTTATTAGTTTATCAGTTTTCTTACTTTCAATTTTATTAATCTCTCCTTTGATTTTCAGAATTTCAATTTTTTTCTAAATGTTTTTCCCCAGCTTTTTAAATTGCATTTCTAACTCACTGATCTTCTTTTTCTCTATTTTAATCCTGAAAGTATTTAGAGATATAAAATTTTCCCTAAGTATGTCTTTGACTGTGCCCTTTAAGTTTTGGTATGTTGTCTCATTATCGTCACCCTCTTGGAAGAAATTGTTTCTATGATTTGTTGTTTGACCACTCATTCTTTAAGATTAGGCTATTTAATTTCCAATTAATTCTTAATCTGTCTTTCCATGGCCCTTTACTGCATGTAATTTTTATTGCATCATGATATGAAAAGGATACACTTAATTTTTCTGCCTTTCTATATGTGACTGTGAGGTTTTTATGCCCTAACATATGGTTAATTTTTGTGTAAGTGTCATATACTGCTGAGAAAAAAAGTATATTCCTTTCTATTAATTCAATTTTCTCTAGAGGTCTATCATATCTACATCTTCTAAGATTCTATTATCCTCCTTAACTTCATTCTTGCTTATTTTGGGCTTAAATTAGATTTATCTAATTCTGAATTATCTAATTCTAAAAGGGGAAGGTTGAAGTGCTCCACTAATATAGTTTTGCTGTCTATTTTTTCTTATAACTAATTTAACTTTTCCTCTAAGAACATGGATGCTATACCACTTGGTGTATATATATTTTGTACTGATACTACTTCGTTGTCTATGGTACCTTTTAGCATGATGTACTTTCTTTCCTTATCTCTCTATCCACTTTCGTTTTACAGGAGAGTTCATCCCATTCACATTGACAGTTATGATTACCAGCCATCCTATTTTAATCCCTCAATCTTATTTTCCCCCTGGTTTATATTTTTCTCTCTCTTTTTACCCTATCCCTGTTCACTAGTGTTTTGCTTCTGACCACCACCTCCTTCAATCTGTCACCCATTCTCCCTTCTCTTGGCCTTTTCTCCTATTGCTTCTGTCCTCTTTTCTATCCCCCTTCCCTTTCTTTCCCTTTTCTCCTTCTATCTTGCTATACAGTAAAATAAATTTCTAAACTTACCTAAGGGTGTATGTTATTCCCTTTTAGAGCCAAATCTGATGAGACTGAGCTTCAGACAATGCTTATGCTCCTCTCTTCTTTCCCTGTACTCTAATACGTCTTTTGTGCCTCTTGATATGATTTAATTTACCTCATTTTACTTCTCCTTTCCTCTTTTCCTGTACAATTCCTTTTCCATTCTTTAATGTCTTTTAAAAAAAATATTATCACATCAAAGTCAACTTAAATTCACACCTTTTGTCTATATATACCTCTTCTACTTGCACTAATAAAGACACAGTTCTCAAGTATCATCTTTCCATGTAGAGATGTAAATGGTTTAACCTTTAAATAACATGTATTTTTTTTTCTTGTGTGTTTACCTTTTTATGCTTCTCTTATATTTGAAGACTGAATTTTGTTTAGTTCTAACCTTTTTCTCAGAAACGATTGCAGGTCCTCTATTTCACTGAAGGTCTATCTCTTCCCCTGAAAGATTATGCTCAATTTTTCAGGGAAGTTAATTCTTGATTGTAATCCAAGTTCCTCTGCCTTCCAGAATACTGTATTCTAGGACCTCTGATCCTTTAATGTAGAAACTGCTAAATCTTGCATAATCCTGACTGCAACTCCTCATACTTAATTGTTTCTGGCAGCTTTCAGTATTTTTTCCTTCACCTTCTAATTCTGCAATTTAGCTATATTATTTCTTGGAATTTTTTTGAGTGATCTCTTTTAGGAGGTGATTGATGGATTGTTACAATGACTATTTTGCTTTTTGATTCTAAGACATCACGGCAATTTTTTTTGATGATTTCTTGAAAAATGTTGTCCAGGCTGTTTTTTGATTATGGTATTTAGGTAGTCAAATAATTCTTTTTCTGGATCTATTTTCCAAGTTAGTTATTTTTCCAATGAGATATCTTATGGTTTTTTTTTTTTTTTTGCTTTTTGCTGAGGCAATTAGGGTTAAGTGACTTGCCCAGGGTCACACAGCTAGGGAATGTTAAGTGTCTGTGACCAGATTTGAACTCAGTTCCTCCTGACTTCAGGGCTGGTGCTCTATCCACTGCACCACCTAGCTGCCCCGATATCTTATGTTTTTTAATAAAACTTGCTCAGAGAATGAAATGATCCCTAAAAATTACTGGATAAGGGTAATACTCATATAAAAACTTTCATTCTTGACTCTTTATTTTATCTAGGTGATTATTTCTACACTGAATTACTGATGTTCTCAGAAAGAAAAAAGGACTTAGAAAAAAGAAGGCACTAGTAGATAGGTCAGGTTTTGACAGCTCAAGTGATGATGACATAAAAATTTCCCTGAAAAGTGAAGATGGCTGAAACTGAGTGCTTGTTTGTCTTTTCATTCCCTGAATTAATTGGAAAAAAGTTCCATCAGGATGCAATCAATCATTTATTAAGCCCCTTCTATATGCCAAGCACTGTACTAAGTGCCGGGGATAATACACACACACACACACACACACACACACACACACACACACACACACACACACGAAAAAAAGAAAAAAAAAGAAAAGAAAAAAGAAAAAAATAGTCCCTGTCTTCAAGGAATTTATATTCCACTGGAGGAGATGCATACATAGTAGATGTTTACAAAGTAAATTTTCACAGCAGAGGGAGGACATTAATGGCATAATTCAAGGAGAAGGTGTTATCTGAGCAAAATTCTGAAGGAAACTAGGGATTTCAAGAGGAAGAGTTGTATTCCTGGTACAGGAGACATTTTATATCTTTCCATTCTTGTTATGCATTACTCCCTCTTCTTCCAAAGGAAATCAAAGCCAATGATGAATTGTGAAAAGAAGTAAGACTCTCTAAAGACTGTCCGCAACCCATAGGTAATTATAGGATGCTCTCATACAATAGATTGAAAGTTCATTTAATTCAACTTTACTAACATTTTTTCACTTTATAGAAAAATCCTTCATTATCAGCTTTAGTTATTTAAACTTATATTCTAAAAGGATGCCTTTAAGAATCCTAATGGTCTCCTTTCAATCTGTTTGTTACAAAGACACATCATAGGAACTTATGGTAACAGATAGTTATGTGACTTTTTCTAGTGACACTGATTTGGAATATTGGATAATGGGATACAGGATCAAGAGTTTAGTATTTCACAATAAGTACTTTTTGATACTTGTGAAAACTAATAATCAGCAACAGTCATAAATTAATAAACAAATACAATCTAAAAAATGAAGATGTTATTAGTGACATTCATTATGTAGTACAGTAAACTGATCAGATATTCCATTAATTATAATTATCTTTAAATAGGCCCTTTAGTATTTATGGCACAAAGAGGATCTTGATATAAAATCCTGAGGCACTTACTGTTGAGTGAAATAATTCTTATTTTCTGAAAGCTGGCAATCCAAAATATATACAATATACATATTGTAACAAAATAAGTGATGATCCTGAATTTCATTTCTACAACACTAACTCATGTTTACCACACTAAATCTTAGCCTCGGTTTTTATAACAAATGTAATCAATTTTTTGGGTCACTGATATATTCATTCAGTTTTCCAAACTCACTGATTGTGGTGAATACACTAGTGAAACAGAAGTAATCCACAGCATTAAGGGAAAGGAGGTGGTATAGGAATTGTTCTCTTTCTTCTTCACAGCGCAGAAAAGCATACCGTTTATAAAGTTTCCTGTAAGACAAGAACATTACTTCAGAAGACTGACTACCATAATTTTAAATACAACCTTGCTTCAGATTTTAGATAGCAATATACAAAGTAAACTTAAGGTCTGATGGTAAGAGAGCAGACTTCAAGATTTATTTTCAACTTGGAACAACAGGAATGTGCAATATGGGCTAGTTCACATTTTTAGTCTTCCAAATGGGATCTACTTTGCTGGTACTAAGATATATCCTCAAGGTATTCCAGGAGGTAAATGATCCCATACTGTTTGCTGAAATGCCATGTTAAACAAAGGAGTGTTTGGATACAATATGATTCCAAAGGCTGTGGGTGTGCAGACTCTATTCTAGGGAATTACAAGTCTGTATCTCATACCCAGTTCTAACCACTGAACATCATTTCAGGAGAATAAATTCAGTTTAGGTTTCTTGACAAAGTAAAAGGTAGAACATCAAAGTTAGTAGAATAAATGCGATAGCCTTCCCAGGATCTTCTTCCAATGGGTAAGCATTTACTTGTTCCTCATTTGCATATTATAGCTTCTGGGTAAGTGGTGAGGAGGTCTGTTGTACATAGAATGGGTCTGACCTTAACACTGTTACTTGTTCCAATATATACAAGAGAGCTAATTGCCCAAATGTGTGTGTATATGTGCATGTGTGGGTGCATTCACATGCGTGCTTGTGTGCATACACATTTATGGAAGTGGTACACTGAATGAGCTAGCTTTTGTAAACTTACTAATCTGTTTTAAATGTTTAAAACATGCAAGTCACTGCAAAAAAAAAATCTTGAGAATAATAAGCTGTTCTTACTTTGTTAGTGGTTGATTAGAAACCAGCTGCTTGAGATGTTGAGACAAGAGCTTCTTTTCAAGAGATAATCTTATCCATGCCCGAGCTCGACCCACATCAGTCTTGATTTCACTCATATTCTGAATGTGCCTGAAGAAGAGTGGCAAAAACAAAATGATATAAATTTATGAGTATCACTTTAAACTGATAAGAAACAAAGTGATATGACACTTGGAAGTCTAATGTTCTTTTATACACAGAAGATAGATGATAACAAAATTCATGTTCATTAAATTTTAAAAAGCTCCACAGTCATGTTTTACAAGGGAAGTACTCTGGTAACATCAGAAAAATTAATTTAATTTTATTTTTTGGAATAGCATACTTCCTTGTTTTAGGTTTAATCTGTGCAAGCTTATGTTATGAACCTGAGCAAAACACCCATCAATTCTGTTAGATTGGAAACCATACTATTGTTATTTAGTTATTTTTCCCACTCAAAACTACCCTCCCCAAAATGACAAACTAATCTATACATTCACAGCTTTACTATCTTGACTAAATATTATTTGTAAATTCAATCCATTAGAAAAATTTCTTAAAGAGTTATAATTTTCCACTCTGTCTCTGAGAATGCATAAAATTATAAACCACATAACAAATACTAAAGTTAGCAAATTAAAGTACTAAAGTACTAAATATAGTACTAAAGATAGCAATTAAAAGTTCTGTAAAATTTTGAAAGGCTTTTAATTAAGAAAATTATATTGTCATTTCAATTATCACCCAGTCTGAATGTTAATCACAGATCTATTGCTGGGTCCACAAAGCTTAAAATGACTTTCCAGATAATATTTTCCTCTACAAGAAAAAAAAAATTAGAGGCTAGAAGGCTACTGAGTAAACTGTAACCCTAATAAATGGGGAATTGCCTTGCTACCTTGGTTTTTATTTACCTACCTACTTCTTTCATTTTTCTTTTTATTTCAAAATGATTCCTGCTAGCTGCGAGATAGGCAAACATATGGAATATGCAATCTTTAGATCTATACTCCCAGTATTCATAATCCTATACATCCTAGACCTTCCTATATAGTATTCCCTAATTTATAGTCCTGAGACTTTCATAGAGATTATGCAAGACTGTTAACCTCCAAAGCTGGTATATAATCAAATAGTCTGAAGAAGAGCATACAAAGTCTATTATTATTTTTGTGGGGTATATCCTTTTTGAGCTAAAAACTATTACAGATAATTACATATGAAACAAAATTGGTTATCAAAACATTTGATAAATACATCCTCATGAAGGGCAGTAGAAAACTCAAGCAGCCAAAGCTCTGGTAAACCTTTGAAATAGCAGAGGCATTTTTCTATCTCCATATAGAAATATCAGTACTGTTGACTATAAGCAATCAGGGCAAAAGGCAGAGATATTCATCATGTAATACCAAAATATTTGATCCATATCCAAATGTACTCAACTCACCTAATTTTTTTATAGAATGGTTCTTAACTGGGGGAGGGTCAATGAACATTAAAAATACATTTTTTCATAAATGCATTTTAATAGAATTGATTCCTTCATAATTTACGCATATTTTATACATTTTAAAATATTATTCTGCAGTGTTAGAACCTCCTAGCTCAGATATAATTAAAGGGTCTGACAATTAATTAGTCAGAAAGAGATTATAGGGAACATTTGCTGACACTGGGTGCAGGGTTTGATATTATTTGGCAACTCTATTGTCCATACTCAGTTCTGAATTGCAGTTCCTGAGTGAAGAGAACTTGTGATGGATAACAAGGGGTTCCCTTTGAGGTCCCAAGGCTGAGAATAGGACTAGTGCTCATGACTGTAAGAGAGCAGAAAATGTGGTTATGGTTCCAGGGTCAAGAGGAGTACTACCTCTTGTAGTTTCAGGGTAACAGAGATGGTTCTTATTTTGAGATAAGAGCAAAGACTAGGAAAACAGGGATGGCATCTTTCCCTGGATGACATCACCTACAAAGCACCGAAAACTTGCAGACTACCAGTACTAGCTCTGAAAACAAGCCTGAAGCTTGGGACAGTGTCTGCCAGATGAGCAGAACCCAATTTTAATATAAAGTTAGAAGTCAAGAAATAGGCTGGAAAAATGAACAAACAACTACAAAAAATAATTTTGACCATAAAGAGCTATTATAGTGGTAAGAAAGACCAATAAACAAACTCAGAAGACAACAAGAAGAAAACTACAAACAAAGGCTCAGAGAAAAATGCCAATTGGACAAGAATTCTTAGAAGATTGAAAGACCGAGATAAGAATAGCAGGAAAAAAAAAGTTGGAAAAGAGGGTAATAAAAGTAAACTATAAAGAGAGAATTAACATCTAGATAAAAGAGGCATAAAAATACTGAAGAAAACAACTTAAAAAAAAGATTTGGCAAAATTATATGAGGCCCCAAAATCCACTGAAGAACTCCTTAAAACCCAAAAATAGCTCAATGAGAAAAGAGATAGAAAAATTCAATGAAGAAAAAAACTCCTTAAAAATTAGAATGGGGCCATGGGAAGCTAAGGACTCCACATCCTTAAACATAAAAAAAAATAATAAAAGGATGAAAAAAAATAGAATTGTTGAAATTAGTTGAAATAATAATTTGAACAAAATAGCAAGAATATAAAATAAACCCAAACAAGTCATCAGCATTTCTATTTATCACCAAAAAAATCCTACAATAAGAGACAGTAACATCCCATTTAAAATAAATCATATAATTTTGGAAAGGCCTGGAGAGACTTGCATGAACTGATGCTAAGTGAAATGAGCATAACTAGGAGATCATTGTACATGAAGATTATACGACAATCAATTCTGGTGAATGTGACTTTTTCCAACAATGAGATGACTGATGCCAGTTCCAATGATCTTGTGATGAAGCGCGCCATTTACACCCAGAAAGAAAACTACAGGAACTGAATGTGGATCACAACATAAAATTCTCACTCTTTTTGTTGTTGTTTGCTTACATTTTGTTTTCTTTTTTTTTTTTTTTAAATTTTTATTTTATTTGCATAACATATGTGTGGGTAATTCTTCAACAATAACCCTTACATAGCTTTCCGTTACAAATTTTTCCCCCCAACTCCCCACCCCTCCCCTAGATGGCAGGATATCCACTACATGTTAATTATGTTAAAATATTGGCAAATCGAATATATGTATACATATTTCCAAACTTATCATTGGTGTGCAAGAAAAATCTTATCTACACAAACGATATATCAGATAAAGGAAACACAATGTAAGCAAACATCAATCAAGGAGTATGAGAATGTTATGTTGTGGTCCACATTTCGCATCCCTCTCTCTGGGTGTATATGGCTTTCTTCAGTGAACAATTGGAGATGGTTTGAAACATTTCATTGTTGAAGAGAGCCATGTCCATCAGAATTGATCGTCATATAGTACTGTTGTTGCCGTGTATAATGATCTCCTGGTTCTGCTCATTTCACTCAGCATCAGTTCATGTAAGTCTCTCCAGGCCTCTCTGAAATCATCTTGCTGGTCATTTCTTACAGAACAATAATATTCCATAACATTCATATACCATAATTTATTCAGCCATTCTCCAATTGAAGGGCATCTATTCAATTTCCAGTTTCTAGCCACTACAAAAAGGGCTGCCACAAACATTCTTGCACATGTGGGGCCTTTTCCTTCCTTTATGATTTCTTTGGGATATAAGCCCAATAGAAATGCTGCTGGGTCAAAGGGTATGCACAGTTTGATAACTTTTTGAGCATAGCTCCAAATTGTTCTCCAGAATGGCTGTATCCGTTCACAGCTCCACCAACAATGCATCAGTGTCCCAGCCCTCCCACAACCCCTCCAACATTCATCATTAACTTTTCCTGTCATTTTAGCCAATCTGACAGGTGTGAAGTGGTATCTCAGGGTTGTCTTGATATGCATTTCTCTGATCAATAGTGATTTGGAGCACCTTTTCATATGACTATAAATAGTTTTAATTTCATCCTCTGAAAATTGTCTGTTCATATCCTTTGACCATTTATTGATTGGAGAATGGCTTGAATTTTTATAAATATGAGACAATTCTCTATATATTTTAGAGATGAGACCTTTATCAGAACCCTTAAATGTAAAGATGATTTCCCAATTTATTGCTTCCCTCCTAATCTTGTCTGCATTGATTTTGTTTGTACAAAAACTTTTTAACTTAATATAGTCAAAGTTATCTATCTGGTTTTCAATTAAAAGTTCCAGTTCTTCTTTGGACATAAATTTATTCCATCTCCACAGGTCTGAGAGGTAAACTATATTATGTTCCTCTAATTTGTTTACAAAATCACTCTTTATATCCAGATCATGAACCCATTTAGATCTTATCTTGGTATGTGGTGTTAGATGTGGGTCAAGCCCTAATTTCTTCCACACTAGTTTCCAGTTTTCCCAGCAGTTTTTGTCAAATAGTGAATACTTATCCCAAAAGCTGGGGTCTTTGGGTTTATCAAAAACCAAATTGCTATAGTTATTGCCTAGTTTGTCTTGTGATTCTATCCTATTCCACTGATCGACTACTCTATTTCTTAGCCAGTACCAAATGGTTTTGATGACCGCTGCTTTATAATATAGTTTTAGATCTGGTACAGCAAGTCCACCATCTTCAGCCTTTTTTTTCATTAATCCCCTTGAAATTCTAGACCTTTTGTTTTTCCAAATGAACTTTGCTACTATTTTTTCTAGGTCTGTAAGATAATTTCTTGGGAGTTTGATTGGTATGGCAACATTTTGTTTTCTTACACATTTCTTTTCTTTTCTTTTTTTTTTTTTGATTTGAGTTCTCTTGTGCAGCAAGAGAATTGTATAAATATGTTTATTTTGGATACATATTGAATTTAACATATATTTTAACATGTTTAACATATACTGATTGCTTGCCATTTAGAGGAGGGAATGAGGGGAAAGAGGAGAAAATCTGAAACACAAGACTATGCAAGGGTCAATGTTGTCAAATTATCCATGTATATGTTTTGAAAATAAAAAGCTCTATTTAAAAAATAATAATAAATAAATACATCATAGACAGCCTACAATACCTGCCAAAGCAAATTCAGGAACTACATGAATTTAATTATAAAACATTTTTTATGCAAAAAAGTCAGATTTAAATCACTGGAAAAATATTAATTGCTCATGGACAGGCAAATCCAGTATAATAAAAAGGATAATTTTACTTAAACTAATCTACTTATTCAATGCTATTCCAATTAAACTATTGAGCTAAAGAGAATAATAATGAAGTTCTTTTGAAAGAATGAAGGATTGGGAATATCAAGGGGCATGGTAAAAAAAAAAAAGAATGGAAGGAGAGAGGCTTTGCTGAGGCAGAGCTTGAACTGTCTTGGAAGGCAGTGGCTATTGAGACTACCTGGTACTGGTTAGGAGATGCAGGGATGGAATAGTGGAGCACAGTGGACATACAACATACAAGTATAGGGATTTAGACTTTGGGGATGGGAATATATTGTTTGATGGAGATTGTTGGGAGGGCTCAAGGACAGTGTGGTGGAGAGTAGATATGGATCAATATCTTGCACCATTTACTAAGATGGGGTCAGAATGGACACATGGCCTAGATATAAAAGGAGATATTATAGGAAAACTGAAAGGACATGGAATACATTATCAGACTTGTAGTTAGAGAAGATTATAAATAAACAAGAGATAAAGAGCACTGTGCAATGTAAAAATGGATAACTTTTGATTATATTAAATTAAAAAGATTTTGTACAAATAAAAACAATGCAGCCAAGATTAGAAGGAAAGCAAAAAATTGGAAAAAATGTTTATAGACAGTTTCTTGGACAAAGGTCTCATATTTCAAATATATATATAGAAAACGTTGTCAAATTTATAAGAATGAGTCATTCCTCAATTGATAAATGGTCAAAGGCTAGGAAAAGGCAGTTTTTGGATGAAAAAATCAAAACTAATTATAGTCATATGAAAATATGCTCTAAATAACTATTGGTTAGATAAGTGCAAATTAAAACAACTTAAAGATATCATCTTAAACCTATCAGATTAGCTTAAAATGATCAAAGGGGAAAATGATGAATGTTGGAGGGGCTGTGGAAAAATTAGAACATTAATATATTGAGAAGCTAAGGACTTTATGAGACATGAAGAACAACAAAATCAAAAGAATGAAAAAAAATAGAAGAAAATGTGAAATATCTTATCAGAAAAACAAGTGACATAGAAAAAAAAGAGTAAGTGGAAAACTGAAGTGATCCAACCATTTTGAAGAAAAATATGGAATTATGCCCAAAGATTTATAAAACTGTGTATACCTTCTGACCCAGCAATATCAATATTTTTCCCAAGTTGATCATGGAAAAAGAAAAAAAGAACCTAAAGGTTTTTAAAA
The DNA here is from genome assembly GCA_023553655.1 of Myrmecobius fasciatus. Taxonomy (NCBI): domain Eukaryota; kingdom Metazoa; phylum Chordata; class Mammalia; order Dasyuromorphia; family Myrmecobiidae; genus Myrmecobius; species Myrmecobius fasciatus. The sequence goes on from JAJPUD010016579.1 coordinate 14,254, forward strand.
TATTTATGACTCTCTTTGTGGTGGCAAAGAACTGGAAAGTGAGGGAATGCCCATCAATTGGGAAATGGTTAAACAAGTTGCGGTATATAATTGTGATGAAATACTACTACTGAGCTATAAGAAATGATAAGCTGGTTGATTTTAGAAAAACACAGAAAGATTTGAAAAGTAAAGTGAGCAGAACCAAGAGGATGTTGTAGACAGGAACAGAAATATTTTCAAAGAATAATTGTGAACAACCAACTTATTTGAGTATTTATAATACTGAGTATGAGTTGGTTGTTCACAAGGATCTATGAAGGAAGATACTATCCACAACCAGAGAAAGAACTGATAAACAGAAGTATGCATAGTATAGTTTTTACATATATTTATAAATCTGTGTCAAATGGTGGCTTTCTTTACTGGAAGGGTGGGAAGGGGGAAGGGACACAATTAGGAACCTAAGATGTAACAAAAAAAAGAATTAAAAAAAAAAGAAAAAAAAAAGATTGCTGGATAACCTGAAAGCCATGATTGAAAGAAAAAAAAAAGGCCTAGACATTTCAAGAAATTATAAAGGAAAATTGTTATTTTATGTTCAGAGGGTAAAATAGAAATTTAAAGAATTGACCAATCATCTCCTGAAAGAGATTTTAAAATGAAAATGCCCAGGAATATTGTAGCCAAATTCCGGATCTCCCAGAGCAAAGAAAAAGCATTACAATCAACCAGAAAGAATTCAAATATAGTGGAAACACAGTTAAGATTACATAAGATTTGGCAGCTTCCACATTAAAAGAGAAGAGGATTTGTAATATGAGATTCAAGAAAGCAAAGGAGCTATTATTATAACCAACAATAATCTATCCAGCAAAACTGAATATAAATGGGAGGGAAAATTGATATTTAATCAATTTTAATCAATTTAATCAAGCAATTATGATGAAAAGACCAGACTTAAATAGATAATGTGACATTCAAAGATAAAACTCTACAGAAGTATAATAAACTAAACATGAAAGAGAAATCATCATAAGAAATTCAGTAAGATTAAACTATTTATATTCCTTTGTAGAAAGATGACAAATATAATTCCTAAGAATTTTATCATGATTAGGGCAGTTAGAAGGAGTCTACATAGTTAGAGGGCATAAATATAAGTTGATTATGTTAGAATGATTTTTAAAAAATGAAGGGGTAAGAAAGAGGGATGCATTGGGAGAAGGGGGAAGAGAAAGGAAAAATGGAAAAAAAATCTCACAAAAAAAAGTCACAAAAGGAAAAGATTTTATAATGGAGGGGAAAATGGGAGAGGATGGTGGGCAACACTTGAACCTCACTTTCATTGGAATTGGTTCAAAGAGGGAAGAACATATACACACATATTCACAGGAGTAGAGAAATGTATTTTACCTAACTGAGGAGTAGGAGGGGAAGAGGAATTAAAATAAGAGAGTGAGGGATAAAAGAGAGGGTAGATGAGAGGCAGTGGCTACAAGCAAAACAGACTTTTAAAGAGGGAGAGGGTTAAAAGAAAGAGAATAATAAATAGAATAGAATAAAAGGTAATACATGGTAATCATGATTCTAAATATAAATAGGATGAACTCACCCATAAAATGGAAGAAGATAGCACAATATATTAGAAACCAGAATCCAAGAATATATGGTTTACAAGAGACACACTTCAAATATAAAGACACAAACACACAGTTAAAATAAGGGGCTGGAGTAGAAGCTTTTATATTTTACCTTAATTTTTTTTAAAAAAGGCAAGGAGTAGTACTCATGGATCTCAGACAAAGTAAAAGCAAAACCAGACCTATTTAAAAGAGATAATTAGAGAAACTACATTCTGATAAAAGATACATAGACAATGAAATAATTATCAAAAAATTTACAGCAAGTTTTCCTGACAAAGGTCTCATTTTTCAACTACATAAGGAGCTAAGTCAACTTCATAAAAATTGATAAATGATCAAATGATTTGACTAGATATTTCTCAGAAGAAGAAATCAAAGCTACCTATAATTATATGAAAAAGTGCTCTAAATTTTTAGAGAAACCCAAATAAAAACAATTCTGAGATACCACATCACACTATCAGAAATGACAAATGCTGGAGAGGAAAACAGATACACTAATGAATTGTTACTGGTCCATCCTTTCTGGAGAACAATCTGGAATTATGGCCAAAGGGCTATAAAACTGTATATATCCTTTGACCAGCAATATCACTACTAGGCCTGTATCCAAAAGAGATCAAAGGAAAAGGAAAAGAATATGCATGTACAAAATGTTTATATCAGCTCTTTTAATTGGAAATTGAGGTGATACCCATCAATTGGGAATAGCTGAATAAGTTGTGGTATATATGATTATGATGAATTACTACTGTTACATAAAAAATGACAAGCAGGATGGTTTCAGAAATACATGCAGAATCAGGAGATCATTTTACACAGTAATAACAATATTGTAATGACAATCAACTGTTTAAAGACTTAGCCATTCTGATCAACAGAGTTACCTAGGAGAATTTGGAAAGACTCATGATGCAAATTACTATCCATTCTACAGAGAGAACTGATAAACACTGAGTGCACATCAAAGTATAATTTTTTTTGCACTTTATTTTTCATGATTTCTTTTTTATAACATGGATAATATAGAAATATGTTTTGCAAGATTTCACATGTATAATGAGTATCATATTGGTTGTTTTCTCAGTGGTGAGGAAGAGTGGGATATAATTTGGGAAGTTTTAAAAAATAAAAAAAAAACATTTTTCTAAGAAGGGGTTCATAGCCTTCACTACACTTCCAAAGGAATCCATAAAGTAAAAAAAGTTAATCATGCCTGGTATAATAAAAGAATTAATCATTATTGCAGGAATATAGAATTGTTTTGAACTTTTGATAGTTGTGATGATGATTAATATAATCTATTTATTTATTCCCTCTTTAAACCACTTGTACTATTGATCTGTAGAACATTGCTAGAAAAAGTACATGTATTCTGAGCTACCCCAATAGCTTGCTGTACCAAAAAATTTACATTAAGCACTTAACTATGTGCCAAGCATTGTGCTGAGTGAAGGGGAAGATAAAGACAAACACTAAAAAAGCCCAATAACCTGCCTTTACATAGTTTTTACATTCTATTAAGAGGAATCAATATGTACAGTAAAAATATATATATTAAAATGATAAATTTATTGAGGAGGGGGAAAAGAAGGGCATCATCTAAAGGTCAGAAGCAGCAATTCAGCTGAGGTGAAGAGGGAATATATTCCAAGTCTGAATTAAAACACAGAAACAGGACATGAGATTTCGCGTATGGGGAACAGCAAGAAGACTAGTTTGAAACAGAGAGAATAGTAAAGTGCAATAAGCCTGAAAAGTAAACAGAACTAGAATATGAAAGTTTTTTTAAACATCACAGATCTTTTTCAGAACTATGAAATTCCAAATTTCGCTTGAAGGTATTTAAAAATATGCTGAAGCTAAAAATAAACCATGTTCTTAGATATGTCAATTTTGGCAATATATTCTGGATTTTCTGATCATGGTTTTGAGAGATTACTCTTTTTTATTGGAACTAAAAGCTACTATTGTCATCTCCAGGATTGGCAGATTTTCTTTACCCTGAGTTGCAATGAGTTATCACTGAGATAATATGCACCCATAACACCAAAGCTACCCTTTACTGTTTCCTCTGGACTCTTCTGACCCTTGAATTATAGTGTCTGACTAGAAAATGCCAATTCCTCTCCTTTTATCTCTTTAATTTTGGGTTTCTTGAAAAATTTGCATTTTATCTTAAAATAATGAAGGAGTTCTTGGAGCTTCTTGAGGAAGTCACTATCTATCCTTTAAAAATAGCAATATGAAGTTTATGAAAGTATATGACCTTTTCCTGAAATTTAAAAAAAAATGGACCTACCAAATTTTATCTTAGTCTAGATTTTACTTGTACATGTACTTAGGTACATGAATAGTGAATGCTGGAGGGAACATGTGGAAAAGTCTGTATAAGAACTTGTACATTTAATAAAATAAATTTTCTACATCCTATATTTAAAGATATGAAGGTCTGAATTATCTAGTGCTAAACCTATCCAATATGTAGATATTTAAGTTCTTAACTTATACTATTATTACAGCAACAGAACATTTCAGTATGTAGCATCACTGCAACACTACAAGGATGGGATAACTGGGCACTTAAAAGGAACTGAGAACAGATTAAGAGAAGCATCAATATTAGAAGAAAGTACAATACTATTGGCCACCTAATTTCCCCCTAAATTTTAATCTTTTAAAGAACTAACTTGAATGCAATCAAATCCAAGTAGAGAATTAATCAAGATACAAAAAGATATTTTTTACTTCTTATCTAATATTTTATTTCCCCCCAGTTACATATAAAAATAATTTTTAAGATGTTTTTATAACTTAGAGTTTTAGATTCTTTCTCTTCCTCCCCAACACACCCTCAATGACATCACAAGCAATTTAATATAGGTTATACATGTGTAGTCATGTAAAATATCCCCATAATAGTCATTTTATGAAAGAAAACATTGACCAAAAAAACCTGAAGAAAAAATAGGAAAGTAAAAAAAAAAAAAAAAAAAGCATTCAATCTGGATTCAGACATCATCAGTTCCTCATCATAAGTCCTTTAGAGATGTCTTGGATTATTGTATTCCTGAGCATAGTTATGTCATTCACAGGTGAATATCTTATAACACTGCTGTTTTACTTTGAAACAGTACATTTCACTTTGCAGGAGCTCATGGAAATCTTTCCAGGTTTTTATGAGAGCATCCTGCTCATGATTTCTTATAGCACAATAATATTTCATCATAATTACATACCACAATATATTCAACCATTCCCCAACTGATGGACATTACCCTAATTTTTAGTTATTGGCCCCTAGAAAAGAGCTGCTACAAATATTTTTATAGATATAGATCCTTTTTCCTTTTTTTAAAATCTTTTTTGGGATAGAGACTTAGTAGTGCATATTGCTAGGTCAAAGGGTATACATGGTTTTATAACTCTTGAGCATAGTTCCAAATTGCTCTACAGAATTGTTGAATCTGTTCACAACTTTACCAATGGTACATCAAAGACTCATTTTTCTCACACCCCCTCCACCATTTGTCATTTTTCTTTCCTATCCTATCAATCAATCTAATAGGTATGAGGTAGCACCTCAGAATTGCTTTAATTTGCATTTCTCCAAGCAATAAGTTAGAGAATTTTTAAATACAGCTACAGATAGCTTTGATTACTTCATCTGAAAACTATATCTTTTGATCATTTACCAATTGGGGAACGGCTGTTAATTTTTATAGATTGGACTCAGTTCTTTACATGTTTAAGAAATGAGGCTTTTATCAGAGATATTTGTTTCAGAATTTTTTCCAGTTACTTTTGCTAACTTTTTCTCTACATTTTATTTCTCTCTTCCCCATTTATTCTATTCTCTCTCTCCTTTCACCCTGTCTTTCTCCAAAAGAGTTTTGATTCTGACCTCACCCTCCTCCAATCTACCTTCCCTTCTAATCCCCCTGTACTCCACTTTCACCCTGGTGCAACAGATCCTTCCTGTTGACCTTCCAAGTTGTCCTGGCCTGGAAAATTGTTTCACTACATCTATTAGTGGATTTTGCTATTCTAGAATTTGTTTAGAGTCAGTATTTAAAGAAATTTGGAGAGGTTTTGGGGAAAATTAGGGCAAATCCCTGCCTTTACTCTGTCACCTTGATTCTGTCTTTTCTAAAAAGATATTTTTAACCTAAAAACAGGTAAGAAATTCATAGCATTTTGTTTCAGACAAAGAAAAAAAAATGTGACTGCCATTTAATAGAAAAAAAACCATCTAGAAAGGAGGACAATCAGAAAAGACCTAAGACTAGAAACCTAACAGCAACAAAATGATTAAATGATCCAACCCTTCAAAAATCTCAGTCTTTCTCTAGTAAAAAAGAATCAGATATACTATATTTAGTTCCGAGTACCTTTGTCATGGAAAATTCAATGGAGTAAAAATAGAAATGAGTAAAGAAAACAGTAATAAAATAATGAGAAGGGAATTAGTGATTTATGACAGATTAAGTGATAAGTATAAAGATTACTAAGGTACAAATTTAAGAAAGAATAATAGTCCATAAATATTTGAAAGCATTGAACAATACTCTGGAAAAAGGAGCTATTTATATGTTGCACAGTGGATAAAGGATAAATGAAGGAGAACTGAGGCTAAATGATTAAAATAATTCTTTAAGAGTTTGACACAAGATTGTGGAATATTTTCTTAAGAACTGAAATCACATATTACATGGGTACTGCTAGATAATGCAATGGATAGAGTGCTGGGTCTGAAGTCAGGGACATCTTCTCAAGTTCAAATCTGGTCTCAAACATTTATTAGTTGTTTGACCCTGGGCAAGTCACTTAATCTTGTTCCTCATCTGTGGAATAAACCAGAGAAGAAAACTGCAAACCACTCCAGTATTTTTGCCATGAAAAGCGCAAATGGGGTCTCAGAGAGTCAGACATGACTGAAACAACTGAACAACAACTATTATATGAGTATTAAGAAATTAGGCTCTATTAACATAATATCAGGAATAAATATGCACTAAAATAGCCTTGCAATATAAGATTTTTACTGTACAAGTACAATAATTTTACTCTAAATTCCAATGGTGACGTGGAGATTTTTTTACTCCAAAGTCTTTCATAAGCATCCTACTTGAACCATTTACATTATAGTCATGTCTGTAGTTTTTGAACAGAAGAATTGTCCAAAAACTACAGATAGGGAACTGTCAAAAGCTCCCTAAAGGAAAAGAAGGCAGTTACATCAGATTTACAAGAAAATAAATTTGATGTCAGTTCCTAGCATAATTTTAAATCAGATGATAAAAATTTTATTAAAAAAAAAGTAATCACTAAGAGATAGAGAGGGTTAATTAAGAATAAGTCACACCACTGTGAACGGACCCAACCATTCTGGAGACCAATTTGGAACTATGTTCAAAAAGTTATCAAACTGTGCATACCCTTTGACCCAGCAGTGTTTCTACTGGGCCTATATCCCAAAGAGATCTTAGAGGAGGGAAAGGGACCCACCTGTGCAAGAATGTTTATGGCAGCCCTTTTTTGTAGTGGCTAGAAACTGGAAACTGAATGGATGTCCATCAATTGGAGAGTGGCTGAATAAATTATGAATGTCATGGAATATTATTGTTCTGTAAGAAACGACCAGCAGGATGATTTCAGAGAGGCCTGGAGAGACTTGCATGAACTGATGCTGAGTGAAACGAGCAGAACCAGGAGATCATTGTACATGGCAACAACAAGACTATATGATGATCAATTCTGATGGACATGGCTGTCTTCAACAATGAAATGTCTCAAACCACTTCCAATTGTTCAGTGAAGAAAGCCACATACACCCAGAGAGAGGGATGTGAAATGTGGACCACAACATAACATTTTCATGCTCTCTATTGATGTTTGCTTGCATTATGTTTCCTTTCTCAGATTTTTTTTCTCTCTTGTAGATATGATTTTTTTTGCACAACAATGATGTGTGGAAATATGTATACATATATTCGACTTGTCAAGTATTCTAACATACTTATCGTGTAGTAGACTTCCTGCTATCTAGGGGAGGGATAAGGACTAGGGGGAAAAATTTGTTGGTTTTTTTTTTTTGTTAAACATTTTTATTGTCTTGACAGCCTGTATTTGGAATGAATAGAAAGAATATGGCATTAAAGAATAAAAATTAAGCTACAGTCCAAATTTGTTTCATTTTTTTATTATTGAAACTTTTTATTTGCAAAACATATGTATGGGTAATTCTTCAACATTAACCCTTACAAAGCATTCTGTTACAAATTTTTCCCCCCTACTCCCCACACCTCCCCTTAGATGGCAGGATATCCACTACATGTTAATTATGTTAAAATACTTGACAAATTGAATATATGTATACCTATTTCCACATATCATTTTTGTGCAAGAAAAATCCTATCTATAAGAAAGAAAAATCAGAGAAAGGAAACACAGTGCAAGCAAACATCAATAGAGAGCATGAAAATATTATGTTGTGGTCCACATTTCACATCCCTCTCTCTGGGTGCATATGGCTTTCTTCACTGAACAATTGGAACTGGTTTGAAACATTTCATTGTTGAAGAGAGCCATGTCCATCAGAATTGATCATCATATAGTCTTGTTGTTGCCATGTATAATGATCTTTTGGTTCTGCTTATTTCACTCAGCATCAGTTCATGCAAGTCTCTCCAGGACTCTCTGAAATCATCCTGCTGGTTGTTTCTTACAGAACAATAATATTCCATAACATTCAATAACATTAATATACCATAATTTATTCAGCCATTCTCCAATTGATGGGCAACCACTAAGTTTCCAGTTTCTTGCCATTGCAAAAGACTGCCATAAACATTTTTTTTTTTTTGCTGAGGCAGTTGGGGTTAAGTGACTTGCCCAGGGTCACACAGCTAGGAAGTGTCTGAGACCAGATTTGAACTCAGGTCCTCCTGACTTCAGGGCTGGTGCTCTAACCACTGCGCCACCTAGCTGACCCTGCCATAAACATTTTTGCACATATGGGTCCCTTTCTAATTGGGAAGCTTTTAATAAAATAAACATATTTTTTAAAAAAAAACTAGTTCCTAACTTATTTATTAACTTAATTGTCTTTTTTACTTTTGGTAGAGTATGGGACTCTGCTGAGAGGGAGTACAGGGGCCACCTTGACCTATGGTGCACAATAAGTTTTCTGCCACGCTGCAGAAATGCCCTTGTTGACCAAGGAGCACTGATGCACAGCATGGGCATGGGTTGAGCCTGAGGATCACAGCTGTGAGCAGGGATGCCTTGACAGGGTCTCTTACCTGTGAGCGGGTTGCTGGAATGGCTGGAGTGGCTCTCATCCCAATGCATCCACAAAGTCCACGAGCTGCTTCTCTGAATGGTGATTGGGGATTGCCTACTGTTCACATGCTAATCATGCTAGCAAAAATGTTTATCAACAAGGCTGTGATGCAAAATAAAGCTCTTTCTATATCCTATGAGTCTCCTCCCTCATTCATCTTGCCTCTGAGATCAAAGGACTTTGAGCTCTTAAGATGGCCACAACAACTGGTGCTCAAACAGGGACTTGAAACGATGCCAGAGTGATTGCTACATGGTCAGGCACTGCTACATGGTCAAAACAACCTCTAAGAGGCCTCCAGAGGGAGATCCCACAGAACTGCACTGTTTCTGTACCAGGAAGAGTGTGGTGGAGAAGGTTAAGTAATCTAAAGGGGCAGAAAGTAGGCATCCTCCTCCCTTCAGACAAGGAAGCATATGTCAGGACTATATAAATGTATTGAAAACAAGGGGTGCACAGTTAAATTAGGAGACATTAGGAAATTCCCTGACATTGCTTACAAAGTTTGTCCATGGTTAACTGAGAAAGGTTGCTATACTTGTGAGAGATGGATTGTTTTTAGTGATCAGCTCACCACTTATGATAAGCAATGCCCAGGAGAAATACAAAAAAGCCATTTTAAACAAAGTCTGAAATCAGAACCAGAAAAAGAGGTCAGGAAATTTGTGGTGTGAGTACAGACAGGCATGTCTCTTAGCAATAGATGTTCCTCTCCTGAGCCTGAAAAGGACAATAATGAATGGCCTCCCAACTCCACCACCTTTGGCCCCACCTTACTCTTGTGTTTATTCGAATCTATAGCCTTTCAAAAACTCTCCTAAGCTAAAGCCTAAGAATGAAATCTGAATGATAGAATTTTTAGAACAGACTTGGTTGACTGCTGCTCAGGTTATTCCAGGAGCAAACATGAACTTATACTTTGATCAAATTAGTGCCAGGAGTAGCAGGCAGTAAGGAGACTTTGATGTCTGCTGAACTGGTAAATTGGCAAAAAGATGGAAAGACAGAAACTATTTTTCCCTTAATAATAGATGGCTTACATATTAACATATGGGGTAGAGATATTTTACACCAATTAGGAATGAAAATCACCACAGAATTTTAGGAAGGGTCATTGCTGCTGTGGCTTCCACTGCTCCAAACATTACTTGGACTACCAACAATCTGGTATGGGTGGAGCAATGGATCCTGACCAAAGAAAACTTATTGTGCACCACAGGTCAAGGTGGCCTCTATACTCCCTCTCAGCAGAGTCCCATACCCTAGCAACTTTCAATTTTACTAATTTCTTTAATCTTAATATATTTTATTTTATATATGTAGATGTAGATGTACATATATAATATATATATATGTATATGAAATTCTCTTAGGAATAACTTTAGCTACATCCATTAGTTTTGATTTATTGTCAAACACATTATTGTCATTTTCCTTGCTGAAATATTCTATTTTTTAAAAAAAATATGTTCTTATTAACATGTAGTGGACTTCCTGCCATCTAGGGGAGGGGAAGGGACTGGGGGTAAAATTTGTAATGGAAAGCTTTGTAAAGATCAATGTTGGGGAACTACCCATATATATGTTATACAAATAAAAAGCTTTAATAAAAAAAATTTTAAAAAATATGTTCTTTGATCCACCAATCTTGACAATTATTCTATTTAATTCCTTAGTTACTTTTTAATTTTTTTACTTAATAATTTTCATTTTGTTCAATATAATTTTGAATTTCATCCTATTGGATATATTTTTGTTCACAATATATTTTTAATGAGGTTTTTATGCACTGATAAAGTCAAATTTATAAAGATTACTTGTATAGTTTAAGTTTATGCAAATTCCTTTCTAATATTCGATAATTCCAAGAGATCTCTCAATTTAAATGTCTCTAAAGCTCTCTTCAGGTACTTAATTTCTTTAATGTTACTTTTTTTTATTAAAACTTTTTATTTGCAAAACATATGTATGGGTATATTCTTCAACATTCATCCTTACAAAGCTTTCCGTTACAAATTTTTCTCACCTAGTACCCTCCCCTCCCCTCGATGGCATGTTAATTATGTTAAAATATTTGACAAGTCGAATATATGTATACATATTTCCACACTTATCTTGCTGTGTAAGAAAAATCATATCTGCATCATAAAAGAAATTTGGTATCATACCTTCTTTCCCTATTTTTTCAAATAGTTTATATAGTATTGGAATTAATTGTTCTTTGAATGTTTGGTAAAATTTACATGTAAATCCATCTGGCTCTGGAGATTTTTTTTTAGGAAGTTGATTAATAGTTTGTTCTATTTCTTTTTCTAAAATGGGGCTATTTAAATAATTTATTTCCTCTTCTGTTAACCTGGGCAATCTATATTTTTTGTAAATATTCCTCCATTTCATTTAGATTATCAAATTTACTGGCATAAAGTTGGGCAAAGTAACTCCTAATTATTACTTTCATGTCCTCTTCATTGGAGGAAAGTTCTCCCTTATCATGTTTGAGACTAACAATTTGATTTTCTTCTTTCCTTTTTCTAATCAAATTAAATAAAGGCTTATTTATTTTGTTGGTTTTTCATAAAAGGAACTCTCAGTTTTATTTATTAATTCAATAGTTTTCTTATTTACAATTTTATTAATATCCCTTTTTATTTTTTTTTTGTTAAGGCTTTTTATTTGCATAACATATGTATGGGTAGTTCTTCAACTTTGACCCTTACAAAGCTTTTCATTACAAATTTTCCCCCTTAGTTCCCTTCCCTCCCATAGATGGCAGGAAGTCCACTACATGTTAATTATATTAAAATACTTGACAAGTCGAATAGATGTATACATATTTCCATATTTATCTTGCTGTGCAAGAATAATCATATCTACATGAACAAAAAATAACTGAAAAAGGAAACACAATGCATTGATAGAGAGCATGAGAATAATATGTTGTGGTCTCATATCCCTCTCTCTGGGTGTATATGGCTTTCTTTACTGAACAACTGGAACTGGTTTGAAACATTTCATTGCTGAAGAGAGCCATGTCCATCAGAATTGATCATCATATAGTACTGTTGTTGCCGTGAATAATGATCTCCTGGTTCTGCTCATTTCACTCAGCATCAGTTCATGCAAGTCTCTCTAGGCCTCTCTGAAATCGTCCTGCTGGTCGTTTCTTACAGAACAATAATAATCCATAACATTCATATACCATAATTTATTCAGCCATTCTCCAATTGATGGACATCCATTCAGTTTCCAGTTTCTAGCCACTACAAAAAGGGCTGCCACAAACATTTTTGCACATGTGGATCCCTTTCCTTCTTTTCAGATCTCTTTGGTATATAAGCCCAATAAGAAACACTGCTGGGTCAAAGTGCGCACAGCTCAATAGCTTTTTGAGCATAGCTCCAAATTGCTTTCCAGAATGGGTGGATCCGTTCCCAGTTCCACCAACAATGTATCAATGTCCCAGTTTTCCCACACCCCCTCCAACATTTGTCATTATCTTTTCCTGTCATTTTAGCCAATCTGACAGGTGTCTAGTGGTACCTCAGAGTTTTCTTAATTTGCATTTCTCTGATCAATAGTGATTTGAAGCACCTTTTTATATGACTAGAAATGGTTTTAATTTCATCATCTGAAAATTGTCTGTTCATATCCTTGGACCATTTATCTACTGGAGAGTGGCTTGAAGTCTTATAAATATGAGACAATTCTCTGCATATTTTAGAAATGAGGCCTTTATCAGAACCCTTAAATGTAAAGATGATTTCCCAATTTTTTGCTTCCCTCCTAATCTTGTCTGCATTACTTTTGTTTGTACAAAAACATTTTAACTTAATATAGTCAAAATTATCTATCTGGTGTTCAGTTATGAGTTCCAAGTCTTCTTTGGACATAAATTTATTCCATCTCTACAGGTCTAAGAGGTAAACTATCCTATGTTCCTCTAATTTGCTTACAATATCACTCTTTATATCTAGATCATGAACCCATTTAGATCTTATCTTGGGATATGGTGTAGGTGTGGGTCCTGCCCTAATTTCTTCCATACTAGTTTCCAATTTTCCCAGCAGTTTTTGCCAAATACTGAGTATTTATCCCAAAAGCTGGGGTCTTTAGGTTAATCAAACACTAAATTGCTATAGTTATTGCCTAGTTTGTCCTGAGATCGTATCCTATGCCACTGATCAATTACTCTATATCTCAGTAAATACCAAATGGTTTTGATGACCGCTGCTTTATAATATAGTTTTAGATCTGGGACAGCAAGGCCACCTTCATCGGCCTTTTTTTTCATTAATTCCCTTGAAAGTCTTGACATTTTGTTCCTTCAAATGAACTTTGTTACTATTTTTCTAGTTATGCAAAATAATTTCTTGGGAGTTTGATTGGTATGGCACTAAATAAGTAAATTAGTTTGGGTAGTATTGTCATTTTTATTATATTCGCTCAGCCTACCCATGAGCATTTAATGTTTTTCCAATTGACTAGGTCTGATTTTATTTGTGTGGCAAGTGACCGTTTTGTAGTTTAGTTCGTATAGTTTCTGACTTTTCCTTGGCAGATTGATTTCCAAATATTTTATACTATCATCCATTATTTTGAATGGAATTTCTTTTTGTATCTCTTGCTGCTGAACTTTGTTGGTAATATATAAAAATGATGATAATTTATGTAGATTTATTTTGTATCCTTCAACTTTGCTAAAGTTGTGAATTGTTTCTAGTAATTTTTTAGTTGAGTTTCTAGGGTTCTCTAAGTATACCATCATGTCATCTGCAAAGAGTGATAATTTGGTTTCCTCATGACCTACTCTAATTTCTTTTATCTCTTTTTCTTCTCTTACTGCCAAAGCTAGCATTTCTAATACAATATTAAATAGTAATGGTGACAGTGGGCAGCCTTATTTCACTCCCAATCTTACTGGGAATGGTTCTAGTTTGTCTCCATTACATATGATGCTTGCTGATGGTTTTAAGTAGATGCTACTAATCATTTTAAGGAAAAGCCCATTTATTCCTATACTTTCTAGTGTTTTTAATAGGATTGAGTGTTGGATTTTATCCAATGTTTTTTCTGTATCTACTGAGATAGTCATATGATTTTTGTTAGTTTGGTTATTAATATAATTGATTATGTAGATAAGTTTTCCTAATGTTGAATCAGCCCTGCATTCCTGGTATAGATGCTACTTGGTCATAGTGTACTATCTTGGGGATCACTTTTTGTAATCTCATTGCTAATATCTTATTTAGAATTTTGCATTAATATTCATTAAGGAAATTGGTCTACAGTTTTCTTTCTCTGTTTTCACCCTACCTGGTTTATCTATCAGCACCATATTGGTATCATAGAAGGATTTTGGTAGTATACCTTCTTCCCCTATTTTATCAAATAGTTTTTATAGTATTGGAATTAATTGATCTTTGAATGTTTTGTAGAATTCACATGTAAATCCATCTGGCCCTGGAGATTTTTTCTTAAGGAGTTGGTTAATAGCTTGTTCTAGTTCTTTTTTCTAAAATGGGGCTATTTAAATAATTTATTTCCTCTTCTGTTAACCTGGGCAATCTATATTTTTGTAGATATTCCTCCATTTTATTTAGATTATCAAATTTACTAGCATAAAGTTGGGAAAAGTAACTCCTAATTATTGCTCTAATTTTCTCTTCATTGGAGGAAAGTTCTCCCTTATCATTTTTGAGACTAACAATTTCATTTTCCTTTTTCCTTTTCCTAATCAAATTAACTAAAGGCTTATCTATTTTCTTGTTTTTTTCATAAAACTCTTAGCTTTATTAATTAATTCAATAGTTTTCTTATTTTTCAATTTTATTAATGTCCCTTTTTACTTTTAGAATTTCCAATCTGGTATTTAATTGAGGCTTTTTAATTTGTTCTTTTTCTAGTTTTTTTTTAATAGTAACCCCAATTCATTGATCTTCTCTTTCTCTATTTTAGGCAGGTAAGCATCTAGAGATATAAAATTGCCCCTTATAACCACTTTGGCTGAATCCCACAAATTTTGGTATGTTGTCTCATTGTCATTCTCCTGGATGAAATTATTGATTATGTCTATGATTTGCTCTTTCACCCATTCATTGTTTAGGATTAGATTATTTCATTTCTAATTAACTTTTGGTCTACTTTCTCCTAGTCTTATATTGCATGTGATTTTTATTGCATCATGAT
The DNA here is from genome assembly GCA_023553655.1 of Myrmecobius fasciatus. Classification (NCBI taxonomy): domain Eukaryota; kingdom Metazoa; phylum Chordata; class Mammalia; order Dasyuromorphia; family Myrmecobiidae; genus Myrmecobius; species Myrmecobius fasciatus. Next base: position 29,410 of record JAJPUD010016579.1, read on the forward strand.
CTGAAAAAGATACATTTACTATTTCTTCCTTTCTGTACTTGATTTTGAGGTTTTTATGCCCTAACACATGGTCAATTTTTGTATAAGCTCCATGAACCGCTGAGAAAAAAGTAAACTCCCTCCTGTCTCCATTCAATTTTCTCCAAAGATCTATCATACCTAACTTTTCTAACAATTTATTTACCTCCCTAGTTTCTTTCTTATTTATTTTGTGGTTTGATTTATCTAATTCTGAGAGAGCAAGGTTGAGATCCCCAACTAGTATAGTTTTGCTGTCTATTTCTTCTTGCATCTCTCTTAATTTCTCCCCTAGGAATTTGGATGCTATACCACTTGGTCTATATATATTTAGTATTGCTATTTGCTACATTATCTATGGTACCCTTTAGTAAAATATAGTTTGCTTCCTTATCTCTTTTGATTAGATCTATCTTGGCTTTTACTTGATCTGAGATCAGGATTGCTACCCCTGCTTTTTTTTGTTCACCTGAAGTATAATAGATTCTGCTCCAGCCTTTTACCTTCATTCTGTATGTGTCACTATGCTTTAGATGTGTTTGTTGTAGACTATATATTGTTGGATTCTGGTTTTTAATCCAGTCTGCTATCTGCTTCCGCTTTATGGGAGAGTTCATCCCATTCACATTCACAGTTAGAATAACTAATTCTTTATTTTCTTCCATCTTATTTACCCAAGTTATGTTTTTCCCCTTTTCTTTCCCCTTTCTCCCTTCTCCCCTTCCCCCCTCCTCAGTATTTTGCTTTTGATGACCTCCTCCCCCAAACAGTCCTCCCCCTTTAGAACTCCTCCCTCTTTTTTACTCCTTTCCTCTGATTCTTCTATTTTCCCTTCTGTTAGTCTATCCCCTTCTTTTCCTCCTTTCCCTCCCACTTCCCTATAAGGAAGGACAAGTTTCTCTGTGAAACCAAAAGTGTCTGATATACGCTTTTAGAGCCCAATCTGATGAGAGTAAGATTTACACAATGCTCATCTCCCTCCCTTCTTTCCCTCAATTATATTAGGTTTTCTTTGCCTTTTCATGAGATTTTACCTTATTTTTACCTCCTTTTAAAAAAAATCTTATTTTAACACCTTTTCCCTCTTTTCCCCAGTATGACAGCCTTTTCCCCTCTAGTTTTCTTTTTCATATTAACAAAGTAATATTAAATTATACCCCCAATCTTTAAGTACACCCATAGTAGAAATATAGTTCAATCTCTCTTTTTTTTATTACTAAAACTTTTTATTTCCAAAACATATGTATGGGTAATTCTTCAACATTAACCCTTACAAAGCTTTCTGTTACAAATTTTTTTCCCTCCTACTCCCCACCCCTCCTCTAGATGGCAGGATATCCACTACATGTTAATTATGTTAAAATACTTGACAAATCAAATATATGTATACATATTTCCACACATCATTTTTTGTGCAAGAAAAATCATATCTAAAGGAAAGAAAAATCAGAGAAAGAAAACACAATGCAAGCAAACATCAATAGAGAGCATGAAAATGTTATATTGTGGTCCACATTTCACATCCCTCTCTATGGGTGTATATGGCTTTCTTCAGTGAACAATTGGAAGTGGTTTGAAACATTTCATTGTTGAAGAGAGCCATGTCCATCAGAATTGATCATTATATAGTATTGCTGTTGCCTGTATAACGATCTTTTGGTTCTGCTCATTTCACTCAGCATCAGTTCATGCAAGTCTCTCCAGGCCTCTCTGAAATCATCCTGCTGGTCGTTTCTCACAGATCAATAATATTCCATAACATTCATATACCATAATTTGTTCAGCCATTCTCCAATTGATGGGCATCCATTCAGCTTCCAGTTTCTAGCCACTACAAAAAGGCCTGCCATAAACATTCTTGCACATGTGGGGCCCTTTCCTTCCTTTATGATTTCTTTGGGATATAAGCCCAATAGAAACGCCCATGGGTCAAAGGATATGAACAGTTTGATAACTTCTTGAGAGATAGGAATAAATGGGCTTTTCCTTAAAATGATTAGTAATATCTGCTTAAAACCATCAGCGAGCATCATATGTAATGGAGTAAAACTAGAACCATTCTCAATAAGATCAGGAGTGAAACAAGGTGGTCCACTGTCACCATTATTATTTAATATTTTCTTAGAAATGTTAGCTTTGGCAGTAAGAGAAGAAAAAAAGATTAAAGGAAGTAGAGTAGGTAATGAGGAAACCAAATTATCACTCTTTGCAGATGACATGATGGTATACTTAGAGAACTCTAGAAACTCAACTAAAAAATTACTAGAAACAATTCACAACTTTAGCAAAGTTGCAGGATACAAAATAAATCCACATAAATCATCAGCATTTTATATATTACCAACAAGGTTCAGCAGGAAGAGACACAAAAAGAAATTCCATTCAAAATAATTGTTGATAGTATAAAATATTTGGGAGTCTATCTGCCAATGAAAAGTCAGGTACTATGTGAACTAAACTACAAAACACTCTCCACACAAATAAAATCAGACCTAGTCAACTGGAAAAAATTAAAATGCTCATGGGTAGGCTGAGCGAATACAATAAAAATGATAATACTACCCAAACTAATTTACTTATTTAGTGCCATACCAATCAAACTGCGAAGAAATTATTTTACAGATCTAGAAAAAATAGTAGCAAAATTCATTTGGAAGAACAAAATGTCAAGAGTTTCAAGGGAATTAATGAAAAAAAAAGGCTGATGATGGTGGACTTGCTGTACCAGATCTTAAACTATATTATAAAGCAACAGTCATCAAGACCATTGGTACTGGCTAAGAAACAGAGTAGTTCGAAGGGCAAAGGAACTTGGATTACAGCCAAGAATAAGTTACCCAGCTAGAATGAGCATTATCTTCCAGGGAAGAAGATGGTCTTTCAATGATATAGGAGAATTTCACCTATTTCTACTGAAAAGACCAGAACTGAACAAAAAATTTGATCTACAAACACAGAACACAAGAGAAACATAAAAAGGTAACAAGAAAAAATAACTCTTGAGAACTATATTTATGTTATAGATACTTATAGAATGAGGGTTGATTTTATGAATTGATTATTACATTATGATTATGATATGATTACTGTGATTTTATGATTATTATCATATGATTACTGTGATATTATTATTATTATTATATGTTTATTGTGATTTTATGAATCTTATATGATAAACTGAAAAAGAAATTAGAGGTAGAAAAGGGATAACACTGGAAGAAGAGGAAAAGGAGGTAAAATAAGGGAAATTACATCTCATGTAGAGGCAAAGAAAACCTATAATGATTGAGGGGAGAAAAGGGAGGGGAATGAGAATTGGGTTAATCTCCATCTCATCAGATTTGGCTCAGAGGGAATAATAGACGTACTTATAAGGAAACTGGAAGGAAAGAGGGGAAAAAGGGGGTGGGTGGGGCTCTAAAGGAGAAGGATTGTTTGAGGGAAGTGGTTTTCAAAAGCAAAATAGTAGGGAGGAGGGAAAGGGGATAAGAAAGAGAAAATCATAAGTTAGGGTAAATAAGATGACAGGAAATACAGAATTAGTTATTTTAACTGTGAATGTGAATGGAATGAACTCTCCCTTAAAGCAGAAGCAGATAGCAGAGTGGATTAAAAACCAGAATCCAACAATATGTTGTATACAAGAAACACATCTAAAACATAGAGATACATACAGGGTGAAGGTAAAAGGCTGGAGCAGAATCTATTATGCTTCAGGTGAACAAAAAAAAGCAGGGGTAGCAATCCTGATCTCAGACCAAGTAAAAGCAAAGATAGACTTCATTCAAAGAGACAAAGAAGGAAATTATATCTTCCTAAAGGGTACCATAGATGATGAAGCAATATCAATACTAAACATATATGCACCAAGTGGCATAGCATGGAAATTCCTAGAGGAAAAGTTCAGAGAGATGCAAGAAGAAATAGACAGCAAAACTATAATAGTGGGGGATCTTAACCTCCCTCTCTCAGAACTTGATAAATCAAACCACAAAATAAATAAGAAAGAAGTTAAGGAGGTAAACAAAATGTTAGAAAAGTTAGGTATGATAGATCTTTGGAGGAAATTAAATGGAGACAGAAAGGAGTTTACTTTTTTCTCAGCAGTCCATGGAACTTATACAAAAATTGACCATGTGCTAGGACACAAAAACCTCAAAATCAAATGCAGGAAGGCAGAAATAATAAATGCATTTTTTCAGATCATGACGGAATAAAAATCACATGCAATATAAGGCCAGGAGAAAATAGACCAAAAA